>JAHZNI010000730.1:0-13566 GCA_027744415.1 Seira ritae
TCGATTTCAATTAGAATGCAGGTGTGGTGTTGCATGATAAAATGTTCTGAAATAAATCTGATTATTCCAACTAAGCCGACAAGGTTAATAGGCTGCTTTGGGATAACAGTCTTCACTGTTACGGCTGATTTACTGAACTCTTTAGAAACTTTTTTCATTTCAAACTTTCTTACAACTAGATTAAAAAGTTTGTTTAAACGTTTAAGGAGGTGTCTTGATCTAATATTCAAACTGAATCGAACTTGACATGTTTATACACATTATGAACTAACTTTTCCCATTATCAAAGATGAGCTAAAACCAGGCGAACCCACCTTACTTGACCGGCTTCGACAGTTGGCGTCACCCGAGCCATCGGAATTTGGAGATAGTGCTTCTCGGAGAAAATCAATCTCGCAGAAAATCAGGGGAAGTTTTGCCAAAAATCTGAATTATATTTATGACGTCAGTCGATGTAATTACATTTTGGATCCTCAGAGTAAGCCCAGTCAATTGCTAATAATTATTGACTTATATTATTTATTATGAGCTACTTCTTGCTTCTTGAGAAAAGCCGTACACAGAAGCTTTTATTGCTTGCTATGGTTTTCAGGTTCCATATATATTGGATGGCTGATTATTGCTGCCTCATGCCTTCGTGTACAACGCATGTGTCATACCACTTCGGATTGTCTTCCCATACCAAACCGAGAGCAATGAGATGATATGGGTTATCGTCGATTCAATAGTGGACGTCATTTACCTGATTGATGTAATAGCATTCAAACCTCATGTCAAGTTTATTCGAAATGGGTTTTGGGTGAAGGAGCCAATGGAATGCGCGAAAATCTATATAGGCTCTCTCCAGTTCAAAGTAAGTAAGATTTATAGCATTTACGTCGTCACTTCTTGTTTATTTTTTTAAGAGAGAAACCCTTCTTAAGTCATTTCGGGGACAAAAACCGCTGTTGGAACGGAAACTGGAAAAGAGGCAACGACAGCATTTTTACCTTGTTTTTATTATAAGATTGACAGAGGTTATTTTTTTGTATTTATTTATTTCCTTCGACGATTCTTTGGGTCGCATCACGTCTGTAGATTGACATGATCTCTTTGCTTCCTGCGGATGTTGTTGTCAACTGCCTGTATAAGCATGTGCCAGCTTTACGAGTACCTCGAATCCTCAAGGTAAAGTCCTAGCTACAACGAAAAACATGCTCTAGATTCTCCCCGTGTGTCATAAGTCACGTCTCACGACATGGTAGTACCTGCTATGTAGATTATTGCATTATGTATCGTGTCTTTTTTTAGTCTAGCTTATTTTAAACTTGATAAGGGCTTTCATCCCGACTTAAGATTATGAAATCCTGGCAGAGTATCTCGTCTATTCAGGCGTTAAAGCCAAGTTTGGAACATGATACTTATCTTAGTTGCTAAATACGTATGAAATCATAACAATACATGCATCATTTTATACCACATTAAACACTTTTTATTTATCTCGGCCAGGCACACACACGGAAAATGACATGTTTTAAGACAGTGGGGGGGGGCAATGTTTATGTCATTGTTATATTTTGGAGCTTTGACAACAAGAAAGTTTGCATCGGGCTTCCATAATAATATTTATTTTACCATTTGGTAAATAAATGCTCCATGCTTTTGTCTAATGATTAAAACGATAAGTAGATTAAAGTATTTCATCTCCGGAAATCATTGAGAAAGGACCAAACAGCTTGAGTGTACTTGAATATTATTAAACTTTTGAAATTGGAAAAATCCCCCGGCGCACCAAGGGTATGGGTAACTGATACACTTGCATCGCAAACTTTTTCCAGATTTAAAAAGAATACAATCAAATCACAATCCTTCGCTGAAGCTGTTACTCTTTACTTTACAAGAAGAATTTATTTCCATTTTATGCCTTCATATTGAAACACAATAGAAGGAAGTCTACCTATAAGCCGCGGATCGATCTGATTGATTTTGGTTTGCTAAAGGAAAGAGAAAGCGACCAGAGTCTACAACCTTCTGGCGGTCGTGAGACGCGACAAATAAATGAGAATCCCGTCGCTTTTTAATAGAAAGAAGAGCCGTATAACATTTTATTTAAGTAAAAAAACGTCCTGTGTTATTCAATCCGTCCTATTGATCTTTCGAAGGAGAAAGTGCTTCTTTGTGTAAGACGTTTTTTTATGCGTTTTAGGGCGCACCAAGGGTATGGGTAACTGATACACTTGCATCGCAAACTTTTTCCAGATTTAAAAAGAATACAATCAAATCACAATCCTTCGCTGAAGCTGTTACTCTTTACTTTACAAGAAGAATGATCTTTCGAAGGAGAAAGTGCTTCTTTGTGTAAGACGTTTTTTTATGCGTTTTAGGTGGATACCTTCTGGGAGTTGTTTAGGCAGCTGGATACCTACCTTGCAAATCCGCATAGGGCAAGGGTGTTTCACACTTGTCTCTACATGCTATACATGATTCACATTGTCGCTTGCAGCTACTATGCAATGTCACATTGGGAAGGAATTGGAACGACGACATGGACATTTGATGGACATGGAAATGCGTAAGATTTGCAATATTAACTCTTTGCACTATAAATATATAGTCTTTGCATGGTATTTTATATTACGGTTTAATTAAACTGAATGCAATAACTTTCAATCAAAACATACAATTGGAATTATTCTTGAGTTGATTGGCGAATAATTTTGCGTATAAGAAAGCTCAATAGCTCAAAAACATGAAAGCGAGGAAATAAATTCAAAGAAAAGTTTCCATACTTTGAAAAGTGGTAGGATTTAGCATGTAAGATGTTTCGTTTGATTTTTTTACACTGAATGAAATGAAAAAAATATGAAATAATCCGATCACAATTATAATTAGGAATTATTTATATTTCAATACAGTTACGTACGTTGCTTTTACTTCGCCACAAAAACGGCAACCAGCATTGGGAAAAATCCAAAGCCGGAGAATGAACTTGAATACTTGTTCATGACATTTGCATGGTTGAGTGGAGTCTTCGTCACAGCTATACTAATTGGACAGGTAATTACGTCCTGCAAAGAGTTTTGTACTTACTACCTAATGATGTGGTTGTATCCTTATAGTGAATGTGAGTGGCCTTGGTAATTACTTTCATTCTCAGTACGTATGTACGGAACACGTTTTCCGGTTTGTGCTTCCCGCAAAATTTCATATCCTGTATAATTTTGCACTGTTTTCTTCTTTTGATCTCCACAAGAAGCCAACAACATTTAAGCTGATTACATATAGTAGCTTAATTTAAATGAAGGAACTCTTTGACTCTCAGAATTTAGAAATGGGTTGATAACCTCGAACACTTTTTGTCCCATTCACAATTTTAAACTTTCCCTTGCTTGTTGACATGCTCATTTTACATACACGTGTATTCCTGAAAATTTGAAGGTTCATATTTCTTAAAATTTAGATACGAGATATTATTGCGACTGCGACAAAGAGCCAAACGGAATACAGGATTTTGACTTCCGCCACGGTGAGTTATCTCCACAGACTAGGCGTGCCCAGAAGGCTTCAAGATCGTGTGAAGTTGTGGCTTTCGTATACATGGGAGCAGCAAAAGACATTAGGTATTTGGCATAAATATAGTCAATTTCGTCCTCAGTTCTTGAGTCTAAAAAATCATTTGTTTTTCGAGGAACTATTTTGAAATCGTCATTGCCATTGACATGTTCATTATGTAAAAGGTGACATGCGGAATGCGATGACGATGTAGTAGTAAAACAGAAGTTAAAATAGAAGCAAGAAATGGTGTAAATGTAACTTTTCGCATGTATGCATTTCTTCTGACAGACGAGACGCGAATACTAAACTTGCTGCCAAAAAATATGAAAGCCGAAATCGCACTCAACATTCATGTTGAAACGTTGGCGAAAGTAAAACTGTTCCAAAACTGCGAGACAGCTTTTCTCCGAGATCTGGTTGTAAAGCTGAGATCAATCATCATTCTGCCCGGTGACTTTGTATGCCGAAAGGTATGAACATTCAGGCTTTTAACTTCTTCAGTTCAAAATGCAAACTTTGTGTTGGATGAAGGAGAGCAACTTTGTATGCAATGTCATCTTTGAGCATATGAATTTTTTATGATATTTGGAAAGGGTATAGAATAGCAGAAAGAATGAACAGTCAAGTAATTTTATTCCCATTGTTCTCCAAATTTCTGCGGCTGACAACCGTGAAATTCATGGCTGAGGTATGAGGACGGAGAACTGAGTTAGCTCTAAAAATTTTAGATGCTAGGAATGAATACTCCAGAGAAAACGTGGGGACCTACTCACATGCCTGCTTCTTGCAACTCATCTTCCTACCTTGAATTTTCCTTAACTTCTGGTTTTTATTTGCGATCAATTTTTTGTTATAACTTATAACTTATGGTACTATTGTGCAAGTGGGTTTTTTTTATTTCGACAACTTTTTCGAATTGATTGGAGTGGGTGGGTGTGCTGATTGAGTAATAAATAAAAATTTGGAAGTGCCTTCTGTTGAAACCAATTCCGTTGAAAGTTCATGAAGAACAAAATACGCGCTACACGCGTGCTGTATCTTTCTGCTACAAACGTGCTGTCAGGGGAGAGCGACCGCAGCGGCGTTGGGCTAGCTTCGCCGTTTTAACATGCATTCCCCTTCTACGTAATTGCCTTCAAGGTATATATGCCTTTCACAAGGAATATATTTATATTTCAACATTCAGTTAATGAGTAATAAATAACCTATTTAAAATATTATTAATCTATCACTATTCACAAAACGCTTGGTAATTTTCTGAAGAAAATTAATGCAATAAATTGCGCGAGACGCCTACAAGCAATGTTACCAAACCAAGTCAATGGCATTTGAAGGGGCTACGTGAGTAAAACAGGGATTTTGATGTAAATACCAGGTAATTAGGTATTAATTGAAGTCGATTTCGTGTTGATGGGCAATGTCTTAATGCCTTCACCTTTCGGCATTTCTAATTATTGGAACGTTGATGATGGCAAGAAGTGTGGCTTTAAAATGATTTGTAGATAACCTTTTACCTTCAACTTGAGGTCAAACAAATTATCAAAGTGTATGACATTCAGTATGCAACAAAGATGGTGATGGTGATCGTGATTTTGTCAAAGCATAATAAGATGGTAGAGTCCTTTCTGAGACAAACTGTAATGAATACTGAATGCGGCTTCTGCGAAATAGAAAAACTCTTATAGAATTGCGTAGGTCGAAGGTTTCGTCAGGCATGGTATAATGTACCCAGAAACCTTTCCAGGAATAAAAATGAATTTCTTTTGCAGAGTCTTCTTCCCTTCCACTTCAATAAATATCACCTTCAATGACATTTAAAGTCGCCTTTGTTTTTTAATTGAAAGGGCGAGATTGGGCGGGAGATGTTTATAGTGAAAAGTGGAAAGATTCATGTGATTGGTGGGCCAAGTGGAACTCAAATTCTGGCAACCCTCGGGGAGGGATCTGTATTTGGAGAAATCGCTTTGCTGGGAGTTGGAGGAATGAACAAGAGAACAGCGGATGTTAGGTGGGATTTCCTCCACCTTTTAAAACTTTCGGCCTTTAATGTCATCCGCATTAAATTGAATTTTTGAAAAGTTATGTTATGACGATGATGGCAGAGACTCTAACATTAGTGCATATCTAATTGCGATAAATTGTAATAAAAATGCATATTTGGCTTTCCATCTTTTTAGAGCCGGGGGCTTTGTAAATCTGTTTGTTTTAAATAAAGCGGACCTCAGTGATGTAATTCGGGACTATCCGGAAGCGCAAGAGATTTTGCAAAGAAAAACAAGGTAAGTCTCATACTACCACCGGAAAGCTTCTCTCCCTTATTTGATTACATAATATATGTAAATATATGTACATATCATTGTATGTTCTTCTGATGCATTTGAAATTCTAGGAGGTTCATGAGAGAAACTATGAAAAAGGCAAAAGCAACACCCAGTTCCGCAGGAACTTCAGAGGACGCGACTACACTCGCGGAGGAGACGGCTGGAGTGATTATAAAGAACAAGCCAGAACCTCCCCAGCTCATTTCGACAATGATGAAGGTAAAATAGATAAAGATTTGTCGGTTTAAAAACCAAACCACGCTTTAAATTTCCATTATCCGATTAGCCAGTAAAGCATAAAATAAAAACCAGCGGAAATTGGACTTACACGAGCCGAGATTAATCACAGTAAAAATTCTATTTCGTAGCTATTCCCCCCGGCAACGAAGATAGGAAGGTATCTCCGAAAAGGCTCAAAAATGAGCTCGGAAGCGGACCTTGGTGGCGCAGAAAACCATGATGACTTACCGGAGGAGGAGATGAATGTGTACACATCATTAGCAAGCTATCCTCCATCTCCTTATTTTCCCGCGTCACCAGGGCATATCAGTCCAGAGCTTGATATTTCGATCATGACGGGCGATTCGTCAGACAAAAGGCTGTCACCACCGATCGAAGATTGTACATCAGAAATGTCAGGCTTGTTTTCAGACGACAACAACAGTTTTCCTTCTTATCCAAAAAGTCCCATCTCGATTGGTGGAATGAAGGAAATGGATGCAGATGATGGAGAAACGAAAGTAAGAAATTGGGATTCTGATCGTATTTCCCGTTCCGCCACTTCATCCTCATCTTCCTTAAGGAAAGAAGGGGATGTCCCAATTGGGAAAATCGAGGATCCTAATGATGATCGAGTGATGCGGTGTAGCAGCCCATTACCACCTTTCTTGAGGAAAGAGGATATCCCCGGAGCGATGGAAACCAGAAGACTGAGTCTGTTTTCTAAAGTACCATTGCTGGAGAAGAAATCTGCAAGTGTAAATGCAGGGGAAAGTCGACGAGTGAGAAAATCTTGCCCACATTTTGGAACCATCGACGGGTCTGAAAATCGAGATGATATCCCAATTCAGTTACGACCTCCCCTATACTTCATCGAGCCCAGCGTTCAAGGGTTTGATGATGAATGGAAACGTAATGCAAAGAGGGAGGATGTGCCCATCAGCAAAACTATTTCTGTAGATTCAACTGTAGAGTTGGAAGACAGAACTGAAGTTGCAGCCCTGAAGGATGCATCTTCTCAAGTTCCTTTTGAAGTTTCCGTTGCTGCAAGAGACGAAACAAGAGTGTCATTTGGAGCGTCTCAAGGAACTACACTTATTGCGACCAGATTCATTTCGCGAATGCGGGGTCCTCTTGAACGACAAACGGAGGTCGATGTCGACGTGGATGTCGAGAGTGTTCCTGGAAAATTGCATGAAGGTGGCAGTGAAGTTAAAGGACAGTACAGCTTAGACATTGATAGCGATTGAAAAATCAATACAGTATTTAGTAGGGGCACTATGTGAAAACCCAATACTTACTTTAGGTGCCTAATTTGTGATTTTTTTAAATGTATGTATGTATACTTAAAACCATAAAAACTAACATTTTAAACCTATTTCTGTGGAAAGTAGGAAAAACATAGTTGTTTACCAATTTACTTAACTGTGAAATGTTGAGAAAAAATAAATACATTGGTGCGTGCGGTGCGCTTAAAATTTGCAAGCATTTAAATTTGTGACATAACAAAACATAATGGCTTGATGTAGAGCTATCATTTGATGTAATAAAAATTTGCATTCTACTCGCCCGAGGTTTAGTGTTGTGCTAGGAGCAGGAGCTATATTTACCTATGCTATGTTTATAATTGTTTACTACGTCTTCACGCATGATGCCTTGAGCAAGTCTACTCATAACCACTCTGACTTTATACAGTATCCTTGAGCTGAATATCAATCCATCTTTGCGTAAAAGTAGATTAATTTGCCAAAAAGCAGATTCCACTTTCGCAAGTAGACTTTGAAGGACAAATCAAATATCGCCTGGAAACAATATCAAACCTGTAAACTGATGATGTATCTAGTAATATGGAAACGAGAAAGGCAGAATCCGTAACTTTTATTTTCCCTGGAATAAACTTCCAATAATATGTTTACACTTTACGCTTCCAAAAATCGCTGAAAGGGAAAGCTTGAGGTTATAAGTAAAACGTAAATTGCTTCATGATAAAATGAATGGCGAAGTCTTGTACAAACCCTTGTTTTCCTGTTTCAATTTTAAGTAAACATCAAACATCGTCATCAAAAACATCACAAAATTCAATTTTGGCTTCGCCCACATAAAAAGAGCATATAGGTACAAGGTTCTAATTTTTATCCTTTGCCTCATGCCTAGCCTGATACATATTCATCCATTTCATTCTCTTCTATATTCCCAATAGTAAAAGTGTCAGATCAAAAAACAGGAAAAAAGTAAGATGTAAAGAACCGTGAAAGAAAGCACATGGTACGTACGTGACCTTATGATATTGGTTAACTTTTTTCACATTGTTTTGATTTTGTGCAAATCACTCTGAAAAGAAAAACTCAAAACATAATATTCGCAGGTGCACGTACTGTGACTTCAAACATCAAATCTCGAATGTTTTTGTTTGCTGCAATGCAATAAACTGCAAGAACATTATCCCCATAACAATAACAATAATGCAGGAGCAAGAAAAGAAAATAATAATGCACATTATACTCTCCTCGTTTCCTCTGACCCGTGAACAACAAAAGTCATGAGCCACCAAACCATAACATTCCATTTTCCATTCAATAAAAATAAAAGTGATCTCTGGTTCAGCTGGGTTTGCGTCTGCTTCTTTCTGAGTATGTATATACTTTTTTTGGCAAAACTTTTTTCAAACTAAAGTCTACTTGACGTGACAAAGAAAAAGGGATATTTTGCTTTTTTATTATGCCGTAAAGTATCACTGATTCTATTTCATGGCTATAATTCCCTACCTGTAATGCTCATCAACCCATCTTTATTACACCCATCATAATCATTATCATGAAACGAACAAAGTCATTCTTGTTAATGCAAGTTAACAACGCGTTAGCAATTTTTTCCTCGAGGATTGAGATTGCAGAAAAAACGTTGCTAGCATTAACATTGACTTCAGCTGCTTGCTGTCTTATACATAGCATCATCCTCATGAGCTCTTATTACGTGACATTTGGAGCTACGGTTGAAAAGCAAGGATCAGATCAGCCCTAGAATAATGATAATATTGCCAATACTACTCATACCAAATGTGAAGGAATCAGAGAGGACACCCTGAGAGAGAAAACCGGTAACAAACACTCAAGCTTGTTATGAGACGCTAAGCGAAGCTCCAACAATAATATCGAAACTTGCTCTTGGCGATGATAGAATGGGATGGAGGATAGCGATAAACGCAATGTCAAGTCTTGACTCAAGTCTCCTCTTCACATCATGAGATCAGGATTAGGTATGATACTTCGTTTCATACACACATGAGTCATTATGCGATTAGAATGACGCAGAGTAGGGATTGGGAGGATTGGGTAACCTCAAAACCTAGATAAGAAAGGTATTTACTACAACATAAAGCCTGACTTAAGACACCAAGTCGTAATTTCGCTTACAGTGACATGCTAAAGCTGTTCCTTCTGCAGAAGGGATTGGATTGACGAACAGCAGCAGCAGTGGATTTACAACGAGAGTAGCCATGCCCATATACTTACTTTACCTTATAATATGACATGAAGCGGCATGAGATCAGGATTAGGTATGATTTTTCAATGGCGATGGATGCTTGCTTTCTGCCAATTCAAAATGAGAAAGACATCACATCGCCTTCAGCAAGGGTAACCTCAAAACCTAGATAAGAAAGGTATTTACTACAACATAAAGCCTGACTTAAGACACCAAGTCGTAATTTCGCTCACAGTGACATGCTAAAGCTGTTCCTTCTGCAGAAGGGATTGACGAGCAGCAGCAGCAGTGGATTTATAATGAGAGTAGCCATGCCCATATACTTACTTTACCTTATAATATGACATGAAGCGGCATCCTCCTCGCCATTAAATAAAAAATTGTACCGTTTCGCTTCCTTTTTTATGTGGCATGCACCAGTCTAGCCGTACCTTGGCCTCCACTTTTTTCACTGTAAACTCATTGTATCACAGAGTGGCCAGCTCCTCTAGTCAATTTGAAGTTTTGTAGAAAAGTAGTTGAAAATCAAAATGTATATATAGAGTTTTGTCTTGCAATAAAAATATTTTATCGGATCGGGAGTAGTGGTACGAGTGTAAAGTTAGCCGGAAATACCCTTGTTTGCCTTTCCCCCTCTTCCGTCTGTCACCTTCCATTACAGAGAGAACTGTAAGTGATATCCCATGCTAAAAAAGAAATAGATATATATTACCGCGAATTTAGCTCATTTCATTGCACCTCCGCTATTTGGAGTATTTCGTATTTCCGAAGATAGAATACAGAGACCAGACCAGACAGGGATACATAATCCTCAAGAAAATCAATTTATGTCAATCTACTATTCAGTTTCGGATCGAGCGAGGAACGCAGTGAAGTTAATTTCTTTTGTGAGATGAGTGCGGCGGAAATTTCTAAGTGCATACTTTAACCTAGGGAACTTGTTATAAAGGGATTTATTTCCAGTCTCTAGACGAATCAAGCGTGAGGTTTTTTTACAACCAACTTCACTTATGATGAACAAGTCCTACGAATGTAAAATATATTATATTATGTATTTATTGACAATGAACTTTGAAAGCCTTTGCTTCTGCAAAACCAAGAAAAATGCGGTCATCGATTTCTAATAAAATATAATGAATAGAAGCAAAATGAGTTGCAAGTGCATGACCTGAGATTTATCTTATGCTTATTCAAAGTCATTGAACTAACTACAAATTGCACTATTAATAGCGAACCTTCGCGAACAAGTCTGGATGATTAATTTATTTATTGGTAGGAAGTTCATCACACCTCAACTTGAACTTGTTCAAAATATCCTGTATTCCGTAAAAGAGCTCTAAGAAGACACAAATGCTTCTAATTAGAGGCATATTCATTCATCAATGTTTGTCAATAGGAAGTTCAATAATGTGATTTTAAAATGTCAATGATCTATGTACTCACAGGGACAACCACAACATAGCGACCTCTCTTTGGGGCTTACTCTTTGCCTGGTCAAAGCTCGTCGAATTCGGAGATACCATTTTCATAATTTTGAAGAAGCAGCCTCTAATATTTCTGCATTGGTAAGCATCTATCTATGTACCTGCTCAACTTCTTTACAATCACTGCACGCACCTTTGAGTTCAATGGCAGTGTTTTAATGAGCGTAGAGTGGAAAGTTCATTAGTTTCAGAAATTCAGAATGCATTTCTAGTGAGGTCAAATTCACGCATACTAGACTTCGTGTGGCCAATGACACTCCAGAATTTAATTTGAATCAAGCGATCAAATTGGATTCATTCTTCGTCATGCATAAACTCATTTTCATTTCCGTTTCATCTTCTTGTTTATGTAGGTATCACCATGTAACCGTCACGATTTACTGTTGGTTTGCCTACTCAGCTTATGATCCTTCCAGCCGCTGGTTTTGTACCATGAATTATTTTGTTCACTCTTTGATGTACACCTATTATGCGATGAAGGTAAGGAAGAAAAATGCCAATATGCAATTAACGTTGTTTGAAGATGCCTTTGTAAGTAGATTTTCAGAGTTTTCGATCAAATATAATTACTTCCCACATTTTCAAGTACCTAAGTCTATTTGTTAATTTATTTTCAAAGGAAAATTGTAAGCATACTCATTCCTCGTAAATGATAGTAATTTTCTCAATTTTTATTTCGAGAGAATTTTCCAAAAAAGTTTATTTATTCACCTGAATTTATGGTCCCGAACTGAAATTGTTAACTTCCGACCTATTCCAATGAATGTGATTGCTTGTATACACAAATGATTAATCAAAAACGAAGGCCCCTTTTGAAATTGAGAAGCTCACTTACTTATGCTTGCATTATCATCCTGTTACATAATATGTATGTATGTATGTACATATGTCCTCAGCGTGGAGAAGCATTAACTTAGCTTGGTGTAGAAAGTGAAATTTGAGATGGTAACGAATTCCTGATTTCCTTTAATATGACTTTGATCTGAATTTCCAGGTGCTGCAAGTGAAGATTCCAAAATATATCCCGATGATGATAACCATTCTGCAGATAATGCAGATGATCGTGGGTGTTATCATCAATGTCAACACGTACTACATAAAACGTGAGCCATTATGTGATTTTACTTTCCTACACTACATGCCTTGTCATTTTACTTTGATCATTCTCGGAAAAGTACCCCGAGAAGGGTAATATACTTGGAAGAAACATATTGCGTTACTGGAGGAAACACACGAGTTAATGATTATCTCCTGATGCGATGGCATGATCTGACTACAAAACCTCCTCAAGGAAAACTTTGGATAGAAAGTAGTTACATAAAGTAAAGTACATTAGTAAACCGTGTCATTCATTCATGAATGCAACTGCGAGAAACTTTTCAAGAAATCCTGACTTTTGGAAATATTCTTGATAGCTCTTTGGTTTTCAGTTTTTGCCTTTCTGTCAGTAACTGAAGGTCAGATCTACACCACATTTCCTCTCATATCATATATATTTAATAAGATTTTCAGTGTTTCGTTTTGTTATTATTCAATACTAACATTCTGCTTTTGAAATGCATTCAGATCACAAAGTCAAGAAGTTCTTACGTGAGTTTTCTTTTCGATTTTTCCAGTATCCGGACAAGAATGCAAGCGACCTTACAGCAACATCCATCTGGCCTTTGCCATGTACACCACCTACTTTATCTTGTTTGCAAACT
Organism: Seira ritae; assembly: GCA_027744415.1. Classification (NCBI taxonomy): domain Eukaryota; kingdom Metazoa; phylum Arthropoda; class Collembola; order Entomobryomorpha; family Entomobryidae; genus Seira; species Seira ritae. The sequence goes on from JAHZNI010000730.1 coordinate 12,745, forward strand.
TCTTCCGTAAAGCTTATTTCAGCAAGAGACGGGAAAACAAAGAGAAATCTTCGTGAAAATGCAGCTCTGTCTCGTCTCGCTCTGGAGTTGAATGGAAACCATACTTGTACCTACAACAATATAAACTTGTTTACGTATTACTTTTATTATATATTATTATTCTATGAACCACAAAGATGAAATGAAGTTTTAAAGTCATAGTAAACCGATATTTTTAATACTTGAAATTTTTAATAAAAAATATTTTGATATTACATACTATAATATGCAATGTTTTATGAGTTCCTTGAAGATAATACGTCGGTAGATACATGCACACATTTATTATTACATTTATCATATTACATGTGACTTCCATTACTGGTTTCACTGATTGCTTGAATCCAACTAAGGCATTTTCAAGGACAATCATGTCATGTCTAAAGCTTGGATGTGTTTTCTGTTTTGTTTTCAACTCCACCGAATCGGGAACGAGGGCATGATACAATGATATCGGCTTACTCGAAATCTTTCGAAAAAACAGCTTTTACCGGTGCCGTTGCTAGAATTTTCCTTTATCTAATAAACATAGTGATGTAATAGGTAATATCCAGCGACAATTTCAGAGTTAAATATATTTCATGGGTCATGATTTGATTGAGACAAGGCTTACAGAAAAGTCATCTCAGAATCTCAGCTACTTCTGGGAGCGAACTTGTTGCCTTCTTAGTTTCAGAAGCTTGCCGCAAAATCTCCCACCCAACGTAGGAAGCCGGGCATGCATACTTAATAAATTCGGTAAACTCAAAAATGTTGCAAACGTAAAATGCATTTTTGGCCCAT
>JAHZNI010000731.1:0-16526 GCA_027744415.1 Seira ritae
CATGCAGAACTGCACAAAGAACTAAAATAACTGGATGAAACATCTCGTTAAATTTGACAGGAAAGTTCCCATCAGTCAGTCAGAAGATGGTCAAGTGGAAGGGCTCTGGCTCTTTAAAAATATGCTTTTCGTAAACCGGCGCTCGAAAACTTAGAGATTTTCTCCTTTCTCATCGTTAACAGATAAGTAGGTAGGGACACTTGTGCACACTCAGCCAGTTCATTATACCTGTACAGGGACAACAGGGAGCTATGTAGAGAGACGAAGAGGTAGAAATAACATGTTGCATTTGCTATCACATCATCACACGTCTTCTGAGATGCTATGCACACATAACTATACATAAACGTACCTTCCCTAAAGAAAAAGAACAAAACAGCATCGATATCGAGATTCTCACCCAAAAGTTTTGGTATTTCATATTCATGAAAGATGCATACTACCTTATGAAGACTATGACTTGCATACAAACTTTTGACTTTTCATAGATCTCAGCTACTCGATATCCATATGGACGAAAATGCGTTCTATTCTTCTAACAAACCTACATATAAAAACCGGACTCGACCACGATTATGACTGCGAGTGGGCAGAAAGAAGTGCAGAAATTGACAGATTTTTTGCCATCTGTTGAACCTAAATCCATCAGAGTTATTTTGCGCACCAAGCTAATATTTGTTAAGATCTATACATAGGTATGCGAATGGGGCATAATAATACAGTACAGTGTAGTGACTCTAAAATCTAAATTAATCCAGACCAAATACTAAGTTTAGGCTTGGATAAAACCACATATATATGTAAATATTCTTGAACCAACAGTCAAGTGCAGAGGTATATATTTTCCGGCTGTAAATTCTTTTGGACCGTTGCGTTGTTGCCCTGTTTAAAAAACGAACGAAAGCCAAACCACACACTTACTCATTGTCTATTGTCAAAAACACAGCCTATCCTTCAGAGTTTAGCTGACAGATCCAAAATGAATATAATATAATCTAATAATAATATAATATAATAATGTGAAGTACATTTTCTGCTCAAAAAGCAATAATTTTATTAATACCAGATAATGTTGCATTTAGTTCACACAATCACATTTAATGCTATCTATTTTACCAAACAAACAACAAATACATATAACTGAAGCTAAAACTTTAAACCTAATAAAAATAACTCTAAAAGTATAATGTTTCAAAACAATCAACAAATAAGCTTTTATTTTCCAAAATACGAGCTGGGAAAAAATTCTCTAAATATTAATTTGAATGCTCAAACAACTACTTCTTTTGTATCATATAATAATCAAGTCTAATCTTTGAGGATCTATACAAAGATTTAAGCGAATTCACAATTTCTTGGATTAGAATTAAAACTAAACTTTGTTCACAATAGTGGCACTTGAAAGCATTTTATCATCCCTTTTCCATCATTTAATTAAGCGTAGGTACATCATAATATAATATACATATTTTATATTACTTGTTTGAGATCTATTCTCTAGCTAGCAATACTACTCTTAGATGTAAAAAATTTTGATAAAAAATGAGCCGGTGCTTTTTTGTTACTTGTTTGAGCATACAATTCACAACTGCTGTTTTTTGATACATACGAATTGATAGTAAATGGATACAATAGTAGTAGTTAATTAATTAAATATGCGAATTAGCTGTTGTAGTGAAAGCGCTAAATAACAGGTCATTTAATTAGTGGAATCATTTTGCCATAATGAAGCTACTCCTTTCTCTTCATAACTTGCATCTGCATGGAGGGTTTGCATTAGGAAGCAGGGGTTTCTTCCATCGAAGTATTCCCATCACCAGCTTGGCTCGCACTGCGTTTGAGGGTGCGAACTTGCTCGACTTTCTCCTCCTGTAATATCATAGATAGGTAAAATATCATTACTCGCCTTCATAAATACTTTGCAATTTCTCTGAATTAAATTAAAATGTAATGAATAACGGACAACTCACATGCTTCTTCAATGACTCCAACTTTTCCTGTAGCAACTTCTGCCTTGCTTGCTCAGCTATTTCCAGCTTTTTATTCACCTCCTCTTTGATTTTCTCCTCAGATTCGGTCAAACTTGACTCTAGATTTTGACGGACTTCTTGGAGATGGGAGTTGTGCTACGAGTGCAAAAATTCATCATAATGTTCATTTCATAAAGCAATCAAAGCAGCGCTTAAGCTCAAGAGTTGGACATTGATTGAGATGATTTTTCATTTTCCACTCACATGCTGGGCAACCTTGCTCTTGATATCAGTGATGTAGTTCTCACGATTATCAATATGAGCTTTCATCTTCTGCTCCAGGTTTTCCTTTGTGGAGTTGATGAACTTAGATTCCTCCTCCTCGCGAGCCTTCTGGGCTTCGTCGATCTTCTTGAATTTCTCCTGGAGGCTGGCCAGTTTTTCGCTTTCCAAGGACTAAAATGACAGCAAAAATGAAATCAATTAACTTTAAATTACATGCATGCAAAAAGGTTATTTCTCCACAACCATTACATCCCCACTGGGTAATCACTTCAACGACTAAATTAGCTTTCTAACATACCTGGCGACGCTCAGCAGCAATTTTCAGCTTTTGCTGGATCATCTCAGCGGACACCACCGGTTTACATCCTCCGTTCGTAGGGGAAACCGTCCTTGGAGGGGTATCCACAACGGGTTGGGACAACACGACCTCATACTTGATTCCTCCCTTGGATTCTTCTGCAAACATATCAAAACATTAATTATTTTAATTCATCTCTTTTGTCTGAATAACTAAATTAAATTGGGAACTTTGGGAAAAGACAAATTTTGCATACACTCTACATCCATTCAATAAAGCATTATTAACTGAGAAAGCTCACCAGAGGAAGAGATGTTAAGGTCGATATTTCCAATTGTTCGAACCCATTTTTGGCTGTTAAGAAAAACTTGATTTCCTGATCAATCGATAATAACTAAGTACCTTGTCCTATAAGGTCTTCCTTTTCTCCGCCTTCGCTAAAAATCACTAAATTCCTTTCCTTTCAACTTCTGAAAAGTACCGTTAATTTTAACTCCTCCGCGATCGCGATCTTAAAGCTTTTCACTTCACATTCACAGTTCAAACTGCAATACTGACTGACTCGAAGAAAAACATAAACTAGTCTAGTCGTCTCGTGTCGTTGTTCTTCCGTCCGTTGATGGAATATTGATGACGAATGACTAAACCAAAATCACCTTTTTGACAGGACAAGAGAGAGAGATCTTGTTCTTGTTGCTGCGTTGTTTTTTGTGTTCTATTGTTTTGTTTGTCCTTTTTTTGTTGTTACGATGATATTTCCCCAAAAAAAGCTCTCGTTACGTTTACGTTCTTGTTTCCCTTAGCTGAACTGAACAACTTGAACTGAACTCATTCTCTTTGTTTGGCCTGCCAACCAAACAAACAACAACGGACGTAGTGCTTTCTAGGTATCCAGTGAGGGAGGGAATGGGCCATTCATTCTATGCGTTCCCTTTAAATTTGGCAAAAGTACTATTTAAACAGAATACTCTGCCTATCCACATATGCGCATTTAAGCGACGTCTTTTACTTTTATTTCCTTTAGAATTAATTGACATTTTGTATGCATGTCCACGGTCCACAAAGTTTCTGGATGGCCCTTGTCATTATTAGCGCTTTCTAATCTGCGTAGTGGTCGTGGTCATGATTCATGCCTTTTTCATGCTTGTGCTTTTCTGTGTGCTTGCCTATTTTACCTGACGAGACTTGAGGAGACGGATCAATGCAAATGCAATGTAGGCCGAGGGGTGAATGAAAGCATTGACATTGCTTACTTTTTCATGCAACATCACTTGAGTGAGTGAATGTACCATAATTAATGCTTTCATGTAAATTGCCTTTAAAAATTGGTCCGTCCATTAGTATTAGTATTAGTGAAAAGAATAATTAGAAAAAATATTATTTACATCCCTACCTACTTAATACTCATTAGCATAGCCTGACGCATAGCAGATTCCTCCTATGCATTGAAATGCGGGTGATGGATTATATAGATGAAAGGATGAGTCATCATATGACTAAATTAACCGCATATTATTATCTATCGCATCACGCATCACACAGATTTTAACACGCGATTGCATATGAAATGAAAAATGAATTTTATTTTTATTAACACGTCATGCTTTTGTTGTATTTAGATATTATCTCTTAATCCTTGTTTTTAAGAGACAATCAGAAGGATTTTAAAAGTCAAATGTTATCGTTATCAATCAGAACCAGGCTTTTGATTTTAATGATCATAAAGACACTGCATACAGAGCAGAGCTGCCCATAATGACCTCTAAAATGCGTTGTCATTTCACATTCCTATGCCCTTATATGAATTAATTGGTTACACATAAAGATTTCATGCTCATTTATTATTATTATGTCAAATATACTAGGCTTTAGAATGGGGAAAATCCATCACGTAGATTTCTAAATAATATTGCATATTTGTATATTTCTACTTTCCCCATTTGGAATGTTGGTGATGATGATGATGCATGGAAGTTTCTGGATCTCCGTGGCGTGGTGCTTTCGTAGGTAAATTATTGCACAAGTTTTCCTAGAAGAACTAATAATTTGGAACGACCACCCTACCCACACCCACTAGACATACTCCAGTAATGAAGGCGCACGTCACGACACGCGCAACTTATGCAACATCGCGAAAAGTACTGGATGTCTCTGGAGAAAAGAAAGTGTTTGGTCAAACTGGGGCAATGAGATATATCATGTTCTGAATTCTGAATCGGAGAAATGAGAAATTCCACGACAAAAAAGGTGTATGTATATTTATTCAGTTCATCATATCATATCGAATTTATTGGTTTCCTTCTAAAAATACATAATATTATTAAGTATATAGACTCCATGAACGTAGGGAGCTAGAGGTACTAAAAATTACAGTTTCGTCGACCCGACTAAATGAGAATCACCCTGCTCCATAAACTTAAACATGTCCACTTAACGATCACGAAAATGACAAATGCATATTACAATAATTACATGTAAGGATTCTCTACATTAAGTTCATAACTAATAAGCATTTAACATTTAACTTAATATTAATTGTTTTGCATATAATGTAGATCATAATCTGGCAGAGTAATAATATCTCAGGCTGGCAGTGTAAGTTTCAATTTTGTAAAAAATATTTCCCTACAATTTAAACTTAAACCCTAGTTAAATACTAATGAACGAAACAAAAGGTTTTAGAATTTCAGATGGGATCCATGAATTAATGAAATTTCATTGATGAGTAAAATAATTTATAATCTATTTTTGTTTACTATAGTCTATTGAACTTGTCGGATAAATCATGAAGTACTAGAATCCATCTAATTTACCTATATCTACAAATGGCAGTGGCCGTAAAATTATAACGTATAACAATTCAAATAAGCGTTTTCAAATATCAATTAAAAATGTTCACAACAATTATTTAATTTAAGTAGACCGAACTAGTTGTGGTACCCGAGTCAATAAATAATGAAGCTGCCTCAAACTTTCTTCTCGTTCAACGAAGAAACAAATACTGAAAAGATTATATAACGACCAAAAAAAACCTTACCTGTCTTTGTCTTTAGGTTTAAGTAAGAGAGCATTTTTTCAGAGATCTTCAAATACATTGTGTTTTTACCTAATAATATACTTTTAAGTTGCAAAATCTCTCTTTCAAGTACATATTCTGACGTACATATGTATAATGTTTTGCTTGGATTTAAGCAGACATAATGTATGTAATAAATACTAAATACACAAGTAAAAATTGGCAGTTTAAAGTACTTGGCATGTAGCTTAGAGTAATCGATCTATAATTTTGCCGTAAATTACTAATTATTACTCTTGCTTTGTAAGGACTTAAATCTTACAGATGCAGGAAGGCAGTCGGCTTTTTCTTGAGACCAGACATGTTTTTTTATCTCGTGTATTTTGTAATGTCATTCATGAAGACTATATCAGTATCAGTTTTTATCAGAGTAATTTCATAATAAAAATCTTCCTAGAGATTTTCTACTAAGTTTAGTATCCACAGTCCAAAATGACTTTTAAATGTTTCTCTCTTTCCATTTCATATTGACTAAATGGTTCATGGTTGAATTACCTACAAATACAAATACATACAATTTCGAAGAAGTCATATCAATATCAATTATCATTAGTTTTGGATAATTTATGTGCATTTCTATTATTGCATAGTGCATTATGAGTTTCAATTAAAATCTGCTTTGTTTGTCGATAATAAAGTTTTCCTTCTAATACATAAGTTTTTCATTTGAGCAAATAAGGACAGTAAAATAATGCTGCATTATTGTAAATTCTACGCATCTTGTTGAAGGGACATGCGTTGCTGACTATTATTGCTACTAGTGCTGATGTGACTGTCGTTACTGTTTTCCGCTTTCCCTTTCACGTCAAGACTTTGACTGGACATTCCCAGGCCGTGTTGGGCAGCATAGTGGGCTCTCATGTTCGCAACCTTACTGAAAGACTTGTTGCAGACCGGACATCTTGTGGCGCCTGAAAAAAATATCGTAAAAATACAAAATAAATGTTTCATTGCAATACAAAATCATTTCATTTCAAATTCAATTTCGTTTCTATCTACCGACCTGTGTGAGACTTCTTATGGTCATTCAGAGACCGATGATGGACATATCGCTTTCCACATACGTCGCAAACATAAGGCGCGATCACCGTGGGATGCTCTCCCGAGTTTCCCGTCATGCATCCCGAAGTGCCTGTGGTGGATGATGAGGACGAGGAGTTGTTGGCGGTAATTGCACTGACTCTCGACGTACCACTCCCGTTTCCAATACTCTTAATGACCTCCGTCGCAGGATTATTGCTAATCAGACAGAGGACATTTTGCTGGAGGAGTTGTTGTGTGAGGGAGAAACTCGGGGTGGAGATGTCATGTCCCTGGTGGGCTGGACTAGACACTGATAAATCCTCAACGGTTTCATCATTATTACCATTACCATTGGGCAGGTTACGCTGACTGGCTGGCTGCTGGTACTGAGCATTGCTTTGGGAGAGGATCCCATTGCCCTTTATTAATTTGGGCAAGGGACGGCCCTTCTGGTTTTGCACATTGTTCATGGCCGAGGATAAGTAAGCCCGTCGTTGCTGAATGAGTTGCTGGTGTTGCTGCAGTGGCGTGAGTGCGTACTCTTCATCTTCATCAGAAGGAATGGGAGATTCTGAACCGTCCTCTAGTCTATATTGAGATTCTCCACTGCCCTCCTCATGTGAGCTGTTACTTCTGGAGTCGTGATGATGAGGGTGATGATGGCCGTTGTTCACGCGGTGATTCTGCAGAGGTGCATACTTAATTACTCGATCATCTTGCTGTTGCACTATTCCCCCACTACCGCCACCACCACCGGAAGAGCTTAAGGAGCGGGAGCTCAGCCTGTTACGGAGTTTGCTATTGTTGGAGGTGATGTGACCGTTGGTGGCAGGCCCGGTTCCGTTTTGGTAAATGTATCCTACTTCGTGTCTGAGATCGCGGGTTGAGCCGTTTATCCTAATGGGAGCTATAAAAAGGAGAGAAAAAGAAATCTGGAGATGACTCAACCATAAAACAAGTCAAGTAAGAATAAGAAGATTGAAGAAAATATAGAAGTGAAAACACGTATCAAAATCAAAATCGTAAAAGAGAGCAAGAAATTGTATGCAAAAGAAATGAATAATATGCAAAGCCAAACGCAAACCCCCTTCAATATAATCTTTTCAATTTAATTTGCAGTTTTCAGGTTTATTTATTAACTCCAACAAAAGAAATTAACAACAATAACATCTTGAAATCTCGCCTGTTTTTGGTCACCCTATTAAAATATAACTTCATAATTTATATCGATAACATCGTAATAAAACAATATTAATTTGCATAGACAAACTCGATAATATTAATAATCATACTTAAAATTGCACGCTTCAAAAATAATTTCCTCGAAACATGAGTTTTTTAGAGATCGCACAAGATCTTAATCTTAATTTAATAATAATAATTGTAGTAAACGAGCCACTCCGCGAAAACATTAATAAAATTCAAAATATGTACCACTAACTATTTAAATGCTTTAAGTAGATGTGCCCCATGAACTTCTTAAAAGATTCCTATGAACGTTCGTAATATGTCTTTTCAAGTCCCTCTGCCTAGACATGACTTGGCCACAGATATGGCAAGTGTTCTCATTCCCCTCATGAATTTTTATATGAGACTCACAGCTAGCTTTTAATTTGTACGATCTTTCGCAATAAGGGCAGATGAAGTCATCAGGGCCTTTTTGAATGGGAGGTTGAAGGGGCTTATTACTGTTACTACTGAACAAAGTTTCCACGTGGGAGTCAACATTCATTGAAATAGTGGTTTGAGGATCCTGCAGGATTTCTTGATAAACCAGGAATGCGGATGGCGCTTGAGTTGGTTGCTGGACCTCCAAAACCGGCATGCTCGGAGTTGATGACAAGGATCTTCGTTTTAGAATGTTAGGTTTTCTACGGCCAACGTCCGCAGTAGCAGTAATAGCAATTTGAGGTTGTGAAAATCCGGAAGTACGTTTGCAAGCAGTTCTTCGTCGAGGAACGGCGTGTTGTTGAAGGAGGGCAGGGTGAAGTTGTTGCTGTTGATGAGCAGAAGCAGAAATGCTACTCTGTGTATGTGGATGCTCAATCATGATTTCGTCTTCCACCTCCACCTCTTGTCCATGATCATCACAAGTCTCACTTTCCCCCTCGAGAAAGACTCGAAGCTCTTCCTCGTCCTCGTCAAGCTTCACAACTTCAATTTCCTTGCCCATTTCCCTCGCTTGAGGGAGTTTGATTTCGGAAGAGCGGTGCTCAATCACTTTGACGGGGGATGAAGTGCCTAACATTCCAACTTCCACCTCATCCTCCTCCTCCACTTCGAATGAATCATCTTGGANGCTTGAGGGAGTTTGATTTCGGAAGAGCGGTGCTCAATCACTTTGACGGGGGATGAAGTGCCTAACATTCCAACTTCCACCTCATCCTCCTCCTCCACTTCGAATGAATCATCTTGGAAACCCTTAGGATTTGACTCTTTAGTTTCCTCTTTCTTGTTGACGCTCTCTGCAAAATATGCACATGCAGAAAAAAGCGGTCGGTCACTGACTTTACAAACTTTTTGCTCAAAACGAGTACACGTACGTATGTATATTAAGAAAAATAGTGCAATTTCTGGAGAACAATATTTTTGCAAATAAAATTCCTGACTACTTAAAATAACCTAAGTACTTATTATGCATTTTATATCATTGGCTCTAAAATATTTGGTCAGCCTAACTAAAGGAACTGCCGCTTAACATAAGAGCGCCTGGGAGGACATATAGCATTCCCATTATGAACATTAATGATATGCATTCGCAAATTTCCGACCGTGCTCAGTATTTTCTCGCAGAAGGGACACCCAGTCTCCCCAAAGTGGAGACGCTTGTGTGCGGTGAGATTTGTACGGAGAGTGAAAGTCTTATTGCAGATATCACACCGATGCTCTTCATTCAAGCCAGGATTTGTCGACGCACTGCTGCCGGAGCTGGTGCCTTGTCCAGGACCACCAAGTCCAGTACCCGAGCTTCCCGTTGAAGACGTTCGACTCCCAGGATAAGATGAGGAGGCAGAGGATCCCTCAAAGAGAGGGTCAATGTAAATGGAACCAGCTACCCTTGTACTATCCCTCTTGATGGAAATGGAGGCGGAAGGGAGGATTTGTATCCCACCAATCATTTCCCCAACACCACCTTCCCCCCGACTATTACTCCCTCCCTCAAAGCTTGTTCTCCGGAAAGAGGAGGAGGATGACGAAGGCGACTCTAGTGATTGCTGCTGAACGTTTGGCGCGAGGGGTTGAAAGAGTTGAGGGTGAAGTTGGAATTGTTCTGGGTCGAGAGGTCGAAGCAAATCGAAGCCAGAGTCTTCATCGTCCAACGTTATCGGGACGATGGAAGGGGGAGAACTTTCATGAGGATTTGCAGATGAAGGAACTGACTCAGCGGAGGAAGTAATTCGCTGTATGCGGATAGAGCCTGTGTTCATGTTCATGATTGGTGTCTCATCCTCTTCCTCCTCCTCCTCAACATCTTCAGAAGCATCATCACCTCCTCCTCCTCTTCCATCAGTGCGAGATTTTCGCTCGACATCTACAATGTGCAAAAGAACAGCCACTTCTCAGAGCACGAATCAGATCGATCGGCGAGATATGAAGCGATACAAGAAAAAATGACGAATAGTGCCTGAGTGCCTTATGCTACCCTTCCTGACCAACAACAACCCTCGATATGTATTTCATAATCATGCAAATCGCCTAAACGAGTTTCCTCCATGGATCCCATCAATTATCATCCTCCCAAGTCCAATGCATTTCAAATAGTAATCATCAAGCCAGAAAAGGTCGAACGAAATGAATGCGATAGACATCATTGAGTATTCATATTCATGATTTTTTGGTCAATGGTTAATTTCATAAAAGAAAAGAAAAAATGGTTATAAAAGAGGCAAACAAAAAATTTAAGCTAGGGAGGGATTAAATGATAACAATATTTATTATTTTCAGAACAAAAAATAAATTTAAAATATATTCTACTGAACTAGTACATTTAGGTGCATAGACGTTCAATTTCTTTTGCTTAAACTAAAAAAATGAATAAATCGATAAGCGTGTCAACATACGATATATAGATTTATATGATAATTATTAATATGGCTTATTTGATGCGCATATTAATAATCTGATATTAGGTAATTCAATTACTTCTTCTCCACTTTGCGACCAAAGAAAAAACAAGAACAAATGTTGAAAAATATACTAACAAAAAATATAATCACTAAAAATTAATATTTGAACTAATTTACAGTATATTATAATCAACTGAGAAGACAAAAACAACACAAAAACAAACAAAAACTCAATGTATTCATATTCATATGTCATTTTTTAATCCGAAAAAATATATTGTACGACTTCTCCTGAAAGACTACTTTATATTTATGTATCATGAAATTTATGTACTTAACACAAGAAAAAACAAGAAGAGAGTTAAAAATTCGAAAAAAGCCCATGGAAGAAAGTATATTATAGTAAAAATTGTACTGAATCACATCTCTCGCGCAATCTATTTCTCAAGCTTGCTAACAACGCTCGCGTTCAAGCTCATGTTCAACTCGGAGGTATTGTAGGGTCTCCTCTTAATACCCTGATGCTTTTCCCTAATATGTCGATTAAGATTATCACGGCGAAGGAATGTTTGGTGGCAAATGGGACATATCTTAGGATCTCTGTGAGTTTGCATGTGATTTGACCTTCCCCCTGCGGACCTGCTCACGTGACCACAAATGGGGCAAACATAGCCCTGCTGATTTTGGGAGGAGGAAGAGGAAGCTGTGGAAGCCTTCACGAACAACTTATCATCTTCCCCAGAGTCTAACCCACTGCCCCCGTTGTTATTCATCATCAGCATGGCAAAGGGGAAGGAGGAGGTGTCTACCTCTACCCCATCCTCCTCCTGATCATCATAAGCACCTGCGCCAACTCCACCAAGTAAACCCGTATTCCGAGCCCAAATTGCCGCTGTAAGCCAGGACCAATTTTTTTAGTCAATTCAAATACAATAAAAAATATTTTTTTGTACGCCTTATACACTCTTTCCTCTTTCTTTAGGATTTAAACACAGATCGACTTATTTAATTGCTTTTGAATATGTTATATCATTTGATATGGAAATTATTGTTACGGAGCTTGTCTTTTGTCTTTGTTCTTTATGAGCTTTTGAAATCCCTACAAAAACGCGCAGTCTACTAAATATAGTGGTATACGGAAAACATGTTGAAAAAATACAGTCTTATCAATTATTCTTCTTCATTTGAGATTTGTACAAAGAAAATGCAAACTTACTAACTACACTCTAGTAATTTACTCTATATAAATGAAATGAGAGTTATTTGATTGCTTTTGTTCACAATTATTCATTACGTAATAAAAATGGAGATGGTGTGATGATGATCTTGATGGTAAATTATTATTTTAGGTGGAATGGTAAAAAAGAATCAATGCGACGCGGACACACATTAGGTAAAAAAGGGCTAAATTAAATTAGTGATGAAATGACACTACAAATTATTGGAATGATTGTGGCCTCGAGTGAGCGATAAAGTCATGCCACGCCGTATCACCCAAGATCTACAACCCTTCCTTGTACACCGCCAGTATTGAGCTTGACCCATGCCTCTATTGAATGTAAATGTGTTTCCGCCCAATACAAGCATAGGATGACCTCTCTGAGTTACGCTCCATTTAGCCTCACCTATTCAGAAACAGAAAATCAAACACGTCTCTCGTCAGTTTCTAATTTTCAAGGATTTTTTAAAAGAGGAGGAGGAGGAGCTACGATTCTTCAGTGAAAACTAAATATACTTTCTCGACTCTAAGCCACAAAATATTATCAAATACTTTTGATTCCAATAAAATCCTTAAAAAATGTATCAACTACACCTTTAGTTTTTTTTTCAGACTTGTGTATTATGATTCGTGATTGATTATGCTTGGACTTGGGATTTTGATGTTGGATGATGATGAGCCATGAAGGAATTAATGGACCAGCGACAGACCGACGAAATGATGCCTATGAAATGAACCCATTTTATGAGTGGAGATGGACTACAACTACAACTAACCAAATATATGGCCATGATGATTATGATTATGGTAACATGGAACCCTCAAGATTAAATGGAATTTCTCATTTTCATCTTCCTCCCACTTTCACAAACGACTTCTGTTGCGAGCAAGGAGGAGGTTTACGAATACGAATGCTATTTTGGGTGTGCTTCATATGACTAATTTGAAATATATAGAAAGCGACAAAAACAATTTCAGGAGAAATGGAGAAGAAATCATGGAGAAAAGTTGACTTTCTGTTTTAGCAGGAGAAAAAGTGAGAGGCGAATTTCAAAGTTACAGAAGAAAAAAAGTGAGTGAGTACTTCAGAAACAAACAACTGAATTCGGCAAAAAACAAAGTTAAAGGGGAAGAGAAAAAAGGACAGTAGTAGTAGATGAATTGATTTGCTATACTGACCATTCGTCGCGTCCACTACTCCTGTCGCCGACAGATCATTAGAAGAAGGCTGCATGTAGCGTGGACGTCTCTCGCCTGCTCCGCTAGCAGAAGTCGTGCGAATGTGGGATCCTTTTATACAGTCAATAGTCAAAGAGGAAACTCGTGAGTTACTAGCCCCAAAATATACTTTGCCAACAAAATGTTTTGACATGTCATGTCATGCAATTCAAAACTAAGAAATGATTCGAAAAAAGGAAAGAGAGGCACTAATAAAACATAAATGCAAAAAGAACCAGAACAACGAAAATGTCTAAAACAAATGAAATAGCCAATATAAAAAATGACCTAAAATAATGTGATACATATGGAATTTCTAGTCCTGAGCCAACCGAAAAATATCATGAACCATGAATGTTGTAAATTATTTAATGCTAGTGAAAATTCCTAAGACCTACTAATTAAATGCCTTCTGCCTATTTAACAGTTTAAATTATTGTGCCTTGCTTGCAATAACATAATATTGCCTAAATAATAATAAAAAATTAAATACGCAAAAACTAAGCTAAAAACAAAAATTGTGCTCCTCTAAAGAAAAGAGTGTACAAAATCAAGGAGTAAAAAAATATACTACAAAAACAATAAATTTTCGTATATGGAACAGTTTAACTTACCTAATGAACTAGTTTCTCCACCTTGGACATCTTTTTCGTCGTGGAAAGAATTGGAATTTTCCTCGTTCCGGTCATACTCCTCTTCTCCATCCTGATCCTCGAATTTCACTAAAGGCATCCCGTCTCCCGAGTTTTCAATTTCATTGTTGTGAGCAATTAGTGGAGGCGGTAGAGGATTATTATTGTTCCCGCCCCCTGTTCCATTTCCACTTGAAGATATCACAGATGTTCCAGGCGCGTCGGAGTTTTGAGCGGAGGAAGAGGCAAAGGTACCACTGGTGCTGCCAATAACGCGTTTTCGTTTTGGTGTCGGAGGTCTGCAATTATAAAGAAGGTCAAGATAATGAAATGCCATGTATTTAGTCGTTGAACGTACATATCATTTCTTGTGTAAGGACACGACATTTACCTGGAATCAGAGTCCTGTCGGATGGAATCTAGGGTCGTGGTGGAAGCCTGAGATGGGAATGTTTGCGACCGTTTCTGTTCCAGAAAAAGAAGTTCACGTGAATGTTAAAAAACAATTTCGAAAGGAATAAAATATAAAGGTTTAATTTTGGCTTTTGAATAGATTTGTCGAAAATAGCACCTTGGCTGGAGCACTCGTTTCTTCCTTTTCACTTGCGTTATCAGTAAGCCCCTTAATCTGAAGTATCTCTGCGGTTTGAAGAAACGACGGAAGTCTTTCTTGAGTCACGTTGACTTGGCCATTGTACATGAACTGAACGACTGCTTGAAGATCTTGAAAGCTCACTCCCTTCAAAATAACTATGGGATGTTTGCACGGATTTTCCTGCACAACAAAAATAGTAAATGCATTAATTATATTATACTAATTATACTTGGTCAGCACTGATCTACACAATGCATACACACTACGCTTTGCGCACTGCGCATTAATTCAAATTTTAAAATTCGTATTCCCGCGCTGACAATGTGATGAGAGTAGTTATTCCACTTCAAGGAAAACTGCTGGTTGGCCGCTGCCATTTTCACCGATGATGATGAAGATGAGATGACCGTCGCGGAGAAAAAAATCTATATTACTTTATCTAAGCCAGCGTAACGAAAGATTTTTAAGACGGGCCACCCACTGGACAACACTGAATAAAATGAGTATCTGCAAAACCCAAAAATACACAAATAAAAATAATTTTCAAGACGCTTCAGCATAATAATGGATAACTGATAGCTTTCACCTGAACTAATTTTTTTTATTCTTACCTATGAAGGTCTGAGGTGAAAGTAACAGTCGTTAACACTATTGGAGTCTATCACTGGAAAACTATATGCACTCTTAAAAAATATTTTTGTCTTCTGGAGAAGCGTATATTCCAAATGAGAAAAATATATATATATTATGTCTAACACTCGTATCTCAGTTCCAATTCCATTTGGAGGAGTGTGTCTTGGCTTCAAGTGAAAAAATGGCGACGCGCTTGGCGTGTCGTCCTCGTCGTGGTCTGGTCTGTTGTCCGTCGCTCTTGAGTAAATGTAGGTGGTGGTGATGATGATGATGGTGAAACGGAGCGAGCGATGAGGAGCGGAGCGAGTATTAAGCGGAGTAAGTACAGTGTAAAAAGCAAGGACGTTTTTTCCTCTTTTGTTCCTCTCGTCGTAGTCGTGTCGGTGAGATTTTTTCCCTGAGAGCTCAGCAGCTAAAAAGTGCGGTTTAGATTGTTCCATGCATTTGCTTTATGGTTTGGATATCTAAAAGCACCCAACGAAACGTAGCTGAAGTAGTAAAGTATATTGTAATGCAATAGCAAATGCTGCTGATCTTCTGAAGAAGAGATGACGTCGAGAAAAAAAATGAGGAGGGTTCAGTTCAAGGAGGGGGAGAACGAAAAACTCGAAACGATAGAAGCTCTTGTCGTCGTCGGTATGGAATGGATTTGGATAGCAAAAATTATGTTGTTTCTAGGAAAAAAATTTTTTCTACTGCTGGAGTAAGTAGCAGCAGTCTGGGTCTGGGTCTGTGAAAAAAGCGAAAGAAGAGCTGCTGCTGCAGGAGGAGTAAAGTAGTAGGAGCTGCAGCGCAAGCAATAAAAACACTGGCGGAATATGATATTTTTTTTATCTAATCTCCCATACCTTATGCTTATATGTACATTGGAGGGAATGAATGGTGCGATGATGATGAGATGATACATTCGTCCTGTTCCATTCCATGGAGTGAAAAAAGGTCTTGTTCTTGTTGCTGCTGATGATGCTGCTGCTGCTGGTCCGACTATTTACTGCAGATGGATAGAGATGCTATGAAGCTAAAACTCTTGGGATTTACTCTAGGGTGAGGGTGATAGTGATGATAATGATGATCCGGGTCCTAACAACAGTAGGTAGTTTTTTTTCATTATATGCAAGCAAGAAGAAGGGGAAGCGCTGCGCTTTTTAGGTACATAATATTTTCTCATGAATCGAGTAGGACTAGGGTCGGTCGCTTTCAGCAGAAAGAAAGGATAAAATGCATGCATAGCTTAAGCATAGCGTATGCATTGTATTGTATGGCTTCTTCTTTGTGGATGAGTTGGAATTGGAAAAGGGAGTCAGTCGAGACAGTTATCATGAAAAAAGGGTCTTTCTTTTGTGGGATTAAGGACAGGAGCTAAAATGTAAGAATGGATGGATGGAGGATGAGTAATGTACCTACTTACTTACTTTCCATAATATTATATACATGCTAAAACGTAAAGAGAAAAGAAGTAGCGGTAGCTGTGAGGAGTTTTATCATCGCAGTTGAAGTTGCGCTGCTATGA
>JAHZNI010000732.1:0-15484 GCA_027744415.1 Seira ritae
TACCATACATACCGCATCGAGATACATCACAGAGATGAAGTCATTTACTTAGACAGGCGATACTCCGACTTTCTGCAGCTGCACAAAGAGGTTTGCTTATTTTATGTTACTATTATGTTTAAGCCAATTACCAATTGAATGAGTCTTAATGATGCACAAAATTACAATCTGTCATCGGCCATCGGCTTGCTCGTTAAAAGTACAACTATCCATTTCCAAATTATTATTTTAATGATTTTCTTTTGCTCAATATGACGTAATCAATTTTTAGCTTCGAAAGCAGTTTGGCAGTGATATCCCTGGCTTTCCTCCGAAAAAAGTGCGGAACACCTCAGTCAAAGTCCTTGAATCCCGAAGGATAAGCTTGGAACACTACCTGCAGACTATGCTGGCTTTTAGTCCTATTCCTAAAGAAGTTCTGGTTTTCCTAAATATTCATAACAACAGCCGACGCCATCAGTTTCCGTACGAGGAAAATCTGTAACAGTTATAATTCAAATCAGTTTTTCGTAATATAAAGTTACCTAATAAATGGTTCTCTATCACAGGAAAGAAGATTGTTCCGCGGCATCCACGATTACAGAAGCAAACTTTCAGACAGAAAGTACAATAGTCAACAATCCTGCCGCCGGATTCTTGGAAGATCCTTTCATAGAATCTGACACGAGTAGTAATCTGTCTGACACGGTAACACGTGGCGTGCTAGATGCTCTTTACAATATTTAAACCCAAACCCTATGTTCTTATATTCCTGTCCTTCTCATAGGTTAACCTTTCTTAGTACTTTTCTGTTGTACTTTTAATTTTGTAACTTTATCTCACAATGAGTACCGTATTACGTCGTCATCAAATAATAGTTTTCGTCACCGCTTGGATCAGTTATGCAGTCGTAAGTAGAGATGATTTCTTAAAATGCACTATAAACTAAAAGAAATATTCTAAAAGCTATGAAAATTGATTGTATAAATCTAGATTTACTTTCTGCGGAAGCCTATCGGAATCATCAAGCCGGTCTTGGAATCCGAATTCAAACTGTCAAAAACTGACTTGGGATTGCTGGATATCGCCTTTTTGTTACCTTATGCGTTCGTCCAGGTGTTTGGAGGCTTTCTGGGTGACAAATTAGGAGCTCGATTAACCATTGCGCTATGTTTATCGAGTAAGCATGAGTAAAGTTATATCTGTTTTGTTTTCTATCCATTCCATGCATATTGCACATGTCGATTACTGAAAACGTTATTTTAAACATCAGTTGGCGGAACAGCAATGTTTAC
This sequence comes from Seira ritae, assembly GCA_027744415.1. Taxonomy (NCBI): domain Eukaryota; kingdom Metazoa; phylum Arthropoda; class Collembola; order Entomobryomorpha; family Entomobryidae; genus Seira; species Seira ritae. The sequence goes on from JAHZNI010000732.1 coordinate 1,275, forward strand.
CTTTGGCACGTGGAATCGGTACTTTCTCCTACTTGTTACGATATTCATCAATGGGCTAACACAAGGACCTTGTTGGCCGGCAATATGCAAAGCTGTATGCTCATGGTTCCCTGATCAACAACTGAATACTGTCATTGGTGTGCTGTCAACCTCTGTTTATGTCGGAGGCTTTTTTGGAACTGCTTTAGCTGTGAATTTGCAATATAGTAAGTAATGTGTTAAGGTTATAGATGTATAAATAATAAATGATGGTTAAGGTTCTATCAGTGAGATTTGAAAGCTTTTTGAGGCATATTAACTAGTAAAACCATTATTTCTTGTTTGTAGACTATGGTTGGAGAATGGTGTTTCTGCCCTCATCAGTTGTGGCGGTAGCCTTAGGTGTGATAGTATATTGTGTGATGATGAGCCCAGAAGATAAGCATGTCGCAATACCAGGAAAAGAATCAAACCTTGCGTCAAAGATTGGAGAAGATGGCGGGGGAAATACGAAACGAACGTTTTGTCAACTGTGGAAGATACCCGCTGTCCCAGAAGTATCGATGACTGTGCTTTGCTTAAAGGTGGTCCGATACTGCATGTCGCTGTGGCTGCCAATCTTCTTGGTTCACTATCTCCAGTATTCAGTTGCTCAAGCCGGAATGTTCTCAACGATTTTTGATGTGGGTGGATCACTCGGGTCACCATTGATAGGATTTGTCATTGATAGGAAATTCAAGAAGAACACATTCCTGGGTATGTGGTTGTTTGTGTCGATCAGCTCCATAACAATGGCCCTGTTTGCTGTAACTGCGAAGTTAGGTTTCTTCTACAACGCGCTTTTTATGCTCATCGCTGGAGCTACCAATGGCGGCGCGGATTCCCTTCTTGGTATAATGAATTAGAACAAATCTCGTATTCTGATCAATGTGTTTTGTGGAACAAACAACTTGATTTTCGTTTCATTTAGCTGGTTCGTTATCCATGAAGATGGGAGAAGCCAATGGTATGAGGGCTGGAGCTGCAGTGACCGGGTTAATCAACGGCATTGGTACTTTTGGTGCAGTGTGTGAAGGTAAGTAGTGAAGTGAATCGAAATAATTACTTTTGAATTAGTTTTTACTTGGATCTGAATTGTTCTAAATACAACGTTTAAAGGAACTTACGATTTTTATGCCCTCAGGTCCTGTCGTCGGGTACATCTCAGATCATTATGGTTGGGGTGCAATGCTTACCTTCATGATAGTTCTTTCCGCTGCTTCAAGTCTTACAATGTTTCGGGCGATGGTCGTTCAACGCAGGTACGATCGGTATTTAATTCCACATCATGGCTCAAATAACGCAGAAGACAAAGTACCCTTAATGAATTAATGTGTGGACGGAGAGGATCAGGTTGACAGTTGATAAAAAGTGTGACAACACTACTCATAACAAGACATCAAATTATTTTCATCGTTGTTTCTATAAATAAGGGCCATGATTATTCAACTTAGGTAATATGTATTTTCTTTTAACTTTTGGTGTCATATTTTTTAAATCAGGTGCATGCAATTTGTGTTCGATTACTAATTCATGTAGAATGATTACCAACCAAAAACTTATTTTGCTTTAAACTTTCTTCAATTTCTCAGCTTGGAATTGTCATAACCTTATTTTTAAAGACATGAAAAACTTCTTTTTGACGAAATGTCCTACTTTGCGGTTGAAGAATTAATATTTTACTCGTATTTACATTATTGACATAAGTGACCTAAATCTAGTATTTATTTTTATGGAATGCACGAAACGGAAGTCAGGTAGGTGGATACGTTTTTTAATGCAAGTTTTTACCTTACATCTTACAATAAGTTTAGCAAGGGTTTCAGCAAAAGTGTATTGTATAGTCATCTCATTGTCAGACAACTTAATCATTTGTCGTTTGATGTATTCTCCAGACTGCGACTGTGTCACTAGGTAGTAGTAGTTGATAGTTTCTATATTTTTTGTATTGTATAATCCCAAAATATCTGTTGTAATTTAGCGTTTCTTGAGTAATGTATGATCTATGATATATTTATTTATTGCAATTTTTGTTTCATCGACTCTGTTTAGAAAGCTTGTTAGAAAATGTAGAGAAATACGTAGGTATTTAATTTTGGTTTTAGTTACCGGTGCGGTGATTGGTCGTATTTTTAATATGGTGCAATAGATGATCAACTTATAATAAATTTTTTGTTTTACAGGAACATGGTTGAAATCGATTATTCTATGTTCAAAATTTGTTGATTTTGCTATGATGTGTACTTCAAATTGGCAACCAAATGTCCTTGTATTTGAGTGCCTCAATCTTAAATCCTTTAAACCTTTATTTTCATAATAATGCTAAATTTAAATCGCCTGAAATGTTTGTTTATTATCCGCTGTAAATGTAAGATTGTAGTATGAAGAAATACGTTACAATGAAATGCACATTAATAATAATGTGTATTATGATTCAATAAATAAAATACATGTATTGAGTTTTATGTTTTATCCTATAGATTCTGAAACTTACCAAAAGCATAAAGACGGTGGTGCTCCACAAACATGAACTATATTTGTTGGAAATGTACCTATATTTATATGAAGAAAAACTTGTGTACATTTAATTTAACAAACTACTTTTTACTGCGTAAGGGAACTAGACTCAAAATGACTGCACAATGTCAACTGTTTGTAAAAAATATTGTGCCCGTTTATGGTGAATAACTAAAAAACAGTCTCAAACAATGGAATATAATGCATGTTATAATAACTACCGTGTACCCAGTACCGAAATATAATATATTGGATAAATATATACTTTTTTGTGTCACTTTAATTAAATACGCAGTATCCTTTCTAGTAGAGCGAAAGGTGAATTGCGGCAAACTGTGTTATTTTTAAGGACTGAAAATAAAAACATTTCATTTCCCACTATTACGATGGATTTTAATCGATGAATAATTGGCACTTCATTGCATGCTTTCGTTTTTCTTAATTCTAAAATCTATCTTCATTGACGGGCATGTTGGATTAGGTAGGTACAGGTAAAGACCTCAACAAGGTTAAAAGAGAAATATTTAGCGACGGGCCACTTTGAGTATGGCAAAAAAGAAAGAGACATTAATGTATCGAAATAATGTTTTATGCAAGCTTATGCAAAAACCAAACAGCCTCTATCATGCAACAAACTGTGGCATTTTTAAGCATGAAATGAAATGTTGTACTTGAAATAATTACTTGTGTGCATTTCGTTAACTTGTAATTAAATTAAAATGAAAAGCCAAAGCTCTTACGTTTTACAAACATTAATTCAGGAAATCTACATCAATTTCTTTCTTATTTATCCAAGCTTTCCAATAAAAAATTAATGAATTTTTATTTTTGTTTCTCCATCTAAAATGCATGCAAACATCTCAGGTATTCCTTGCTACTTCTATGTACTTCTTTTTCTTCTTTATTCTGCCAAAGTAGATAATTATTAGTCGGCACCGAAAATCTACCTTCACTCTCTTTCGCATTGAAAATTGTCACAAACGTTCTGTCTGCAGTCAAAAGTCGAGAATGAGTCTTCCTTCGCATCGCTGGCAATTTATGCACATTCTTTGGAAACTACAAACAAGTACAATTAAAGAAATATCATGACTTCGCACACGTGTCTGATATTGTCCGATGAAAAAACAACATAGCTTATTATGACAAAATAGCAGGAGAGCTCATGAAACCAAAATTTATGCCATTTTGTAAAAAAAGTAGTTTGAGATTTTCTACGCTTGAATGCATTTTAGTTTCAAAATTACATTCTCTTTTGATGTGAGGATTGATGAAATTCAGACCAGGCCAGCTAGGTTTGCACTCTTCCGTAAAAGAAACCAAGAGAAGGTTTAAGCTTGGTTTGTCAGTTTCTCACACATCTGAAGAGAGGAAAAAAGCACTTCGGTTTTCTAGGTCACAAGTTCAAGAAGCTTCTTTATTTGCAGATTTTCATAAAAGCTATTTTTGTTTGCAAACATACCTGCCTACACGCATACATTGTTCATCGGGTAAAAAGGTATTTGTTTGTCGGACGCAAGCATGAATGAATATCACACTTTCGGGTTTGCGATTTACATTTTAAACAAGCCAAAGTGATTCTATTTTAAATGACGAAGCATCTGCCACATAGAATCTTTGAATATGATTCTTAACAAAACATATGCATTGTACTTTTAAGATCGCTCATGTCATGTCATAGCCATAGTCAGTCCTATTTAGCCTTCATTCTGACGATTCTGTTGACGTCCCACTGCTTCCGCGCTGTTGGTAATAATAATTCATCCCATCGTCAAATTACATTACATTAATGTCGCGCGCGATGAATAGGCTTTTCATATTCAGTTAGTGGGACGGAACATATTATGCCGACCGTGATGACAGGAAAAACTTTCTTATGACTTTGTATCTTGTTGATATTGCACATTATTGTGCATCTTCAAGGCAGATTATAAAGGTTTTTGAATGAGTTACTATATTTGCAGGTCTTTTTATAGCCACAGCCACCGAAGCGTTCGGAAAAAACTAATATACATACACAAAAAGAATTTGTACGAATAATTGGTGAGTTTCCTTTTGATAAAATTGTCGCTTACCTAACGGGGGTAACCCATTTTTGTAGATAACTGATTTGACGACTCCGGATACTCCTTCCATTCTAATCTGAAACACATACATGCCTAGGAGTATCCATGTCGCATTAAAAGAAATTTCTTCAAGAACATTCGGTGACAAGCTCCAGAGATTACAGCATAAAAAATAACCTCATTTCACTTTCCCCCAATTTTTCTCAGCATGCGTCTAGCAAAGTTCATTCAGTTTTATCTAGCATGCAAGTTGCAAGCGACTCATTCATCATAAAATTCATAGTTATTATCATGAAATAGAAAGACATGACAATTAAGCAGTTTAGAGAACGTAAATGTACCCCTGAAAGTCTATGTATGTGCACTTCGTAATTATTCCTTACATAGCCAGTAATTAGGGATTAAAGAGACGGAACAACTCTAAAAACATCAACTTGCCATGTCATTCTCAAGATGATTTTGCAAGAAAGCACACAGGCATAGATCCACTTTCTTTTTCACTGAATGAAAACTTTCCTTTGTGCCACCATTGAAGAATAGTAGCAACACATCACTTCTTCCGTTAAAGCGCGCCTGCGTCCTAGCCTGTTCAGCCTTCATCGATCGTATTTTTGCAAACGTCATCGCCTACGCAAATATCACTGTTTGAGTGTGTGTACCTCCATCAATAGGCGTATTTTCTCTGGACCGTATGGCAAACAATATAGTTCGTTTTTTTTGCCAGGAATGAACATAATTTTGGATGTTATGTATGTCCCTTTACTCATGCATTACGTTGAGCCCACTACTATGAATTTTGCATGAGGAACAAGTGGTGAAAATACAGTATGTATTTGTGGTTTCGTTAGAAATCCTACGCCAATATCCTGTCGTAACTTGTGTGTCTGTGTGTGTCCTTCTGATATATGTCTAAATTGAAGAATGAATGCAATAAAATAGTAGTAACGAAATGTGCAGGCAGATTTACAGCGATTCATATTCTTATCCGGTGAACACTGCATATGGAGGAAAAATATCCACAGACTCAGTTCAATCTCTGCGTGCGTAGGTGTTATCAAGCTAGGAGTACAACAATAGTACAAAATTAAATAATCTTCACTCCTTTTAGACCTGCCATTTTTAGTTTTAATTTTAACAGAACAAGGTAACGAGTAAATATTTGATCAGCCATTTATTTTACGTCAAATGCAGAGATTTGTTCGGAAACTAATCTTGAAAAAGTGATTGTGTACCTGTTCTGAATATTTTTATCGTAAAGAAGTAAAATACAATTATTCTAGCAATTACTCTTCATTATTTTTGTGCGGAAAGTCCCGAGTAGAAACATAGATCTATCTGAAAAAGTGTAGATTTCAAAGCTACAAAGTCAAATTGTCCTAAATTGGTGCTGCTAATAGCTCTTAAGAGTAGAAACAATGAGTGCGGGAGCAGCTAAGAGGAGATTACTTTGCGTTGATTATTGCAGCAGCATGAAACTATTCCTCACTCTCCTCTTCTGCAATTTAACAATAGTGTTTGGCCTGGACACTGATTCATATGCGATTCTCATGCCAAACGTGCAGCCGTCGAAGGTAGATTTTCACTTATTTTTCAGAAGCGTCTTAGATGCAGTAATTGCTCTTAATTGTTATGTTCCTTACAATAATTGTTTACAATGAAAAAAAAAATTTTAACAATTCATTCATATATTTTGTTGTATGATGCAGCCCGAATCGTATTTTTGCACTCCTGTCAGAGTTGATCCAACACAAAAAAGCTATGTCGGTACGTAAAATGCGTAAATCATGACTTTGATTGGTTGATGCTTCTTACATGACAAACAAGGTGACTTATGAAGTACAATTATTATTTTTTTATTTTCAGTTGGTTTTACTCCAAATGCAACCATGAACGTAGCCCATCACATGCTGGTATGAAAATGATAACTAAATGATAGGCCATTATTCATGGATCAAAAATATTTTATTGCTGATTGGAGACTTCGGTGAAAATGAATCTGAGCATGATTTTGGTTTGTCTAGCTGTTCGGCTGTCAAGAACCAGGTTCAAGTGAAGAAGTATGGGATTGTGGAGAGATGGCCAAGAGTCGCGACTACGGACTGAAAAGGGCTGGAGCTTGTTCCAAAGGTTCTCAGATAATATATGCGTGGGCCAGAGATGCTCCAGAAGTCATACTTCCTCCTGAAGTGGCATTTGAAGTGGGCGGAAACTCTAAAATACAATATCTTGTTCTGCAAGTTCATTACGCTGACGTATCATCCTTCCTCAGTAAAGCATTAAAACTTAAGCATTTTCAAATTTTAAATGAATTCAAGGGAGTTCATGAAGTTTTCTTTGAATTATGAACGTTTATAGAGGGACATAAAGATGAATCTGGAGTCGTTCTTCATTACACTGACATTCCTCAACCGAAGGCAGCAGGAGTAATTCTGCTAGGATCCAACGGGTACATTGGTGCTAAATCCACTGAATATATGGAAACTGCGTGTGAAATCACTGAGAACAAAGTGATACATCCATTCGCCTTCCGAACGCACACTCACTCTCTTGGTAAGACATGCAAGAATGGAGTTCTTTCAAAATCGCGAATTTAAATCCTGAATAAACGGTGAATTGAAATTGAAATGATTTTAATCAATTTTAAAAAAGGTCGAGTTGTTTCCGGCTATCGAGTGCAACGAGATAGCAACGGTATTGATCACTGGACCCTAATTGGCAAAAAGAATCCTATGAAGCCTCAAATGTTCTATCCCGTGGCAAATGAAATCACAGTAAAGAAAGGGGATGTCTTGGTAGGGGCAACATGATATGTAACCTCTCTAAAAACAAAATTCTAAAATTTTAAAATTTCTGTTTGTTTCAGGCCGCAAGATGTACTATGGTCAGTAATAGGAAACGGATAACAATGGTCGGGTGAGTATAATTATAAGAATTTCCTGTACGCGTTTTAATCTGTTGAATATACTGTAATTTACTCTTTTGTATTATTGACCCCTTGTAGACCTACGAATGAAGATGAAATGTGCAACTTTTACGTAATGTACTGGGTCGATGGCTCTCAACCACTAAATCAGAAATACTGTTTCTCGATGGGACCCCCGTTCTATTACTGGGACCGAAAGCCACTTTATCTTAATAATATCCCATCAGACGCATCTTCCATATAAAACGCAACAATGCCCTACTACGTCCCGTCACTTCGTTATCGTTATCATGCGTTTGTTTTTAGCATGTATTTTCCTTAAATTAAATATGTGTTTTATACCCTTCGCAAATCTTTCTTTCAAAAAATTACAGTAATACCCTCTACCCGATTTCACTAGTTTGCAGATAATTCTTTTATGGTAAAGTTTTGGACTAATTAAAAGTTATGTTTCCGATTCCAGCGGCATTTCAACTAAAATGTTTTAAGTTATCAACTTTTCCATTAAATCAAGACGCATTTTGCTATCACCATTCCAAAGATCGCAAGAAGTCTGATTGGTACACAAACTTTTTCAAGAACCACAACTTTTCCATGCGTATCATCTATCATGCATATATTTTTCTCCCAGGTTCAGTATTAATTAAAGTGATTAATTTGTTTTAATTTATGAGCAAGTAATGTAATTAATAGTCACATAATATTGTCCCAGACGGATGGCTAATTGAGCAAAATAAGTTCCATACAAGTGTTGAGGCTATTTGTAAATGCTTTTGGTCATATTTCATTATCTTAGTTTTGATAGTTTTGCATTTGGAAATACGATTAGAAGAACAAAGATAATTTTAGAAATGTTTAAAGTTGGCATTATGCAGATTAGCATGAATATTCTCTTTGTTTCATCTAAACTGTAAGGTTTTTAAAGTTTAATTCTTACGTTTACATAGCACATAAACATGAAAGATTTCTGACATGGGCTTAAACCTACGTGGTAGTTTTGTCCGTAAGAGTGAAGACTGGATATGATACACACGAATTTAATTTAAAAAATGAAAGGTTTATTTCATTGAAAATTATTCTCATTGACTTTTAGATACCATCGACATCCGCCAAAATGTAAACATTACGCATATTATTCATCTGTCTGTATAAAGAAGATTTATATAGAAATATTTTTTTGTCGAAATATACTTTGTGTATGCATTTGGAAAGCGAGTATTCTAATCTTGTCACTGAATTATTTATTACATTTCAAACTTGAAAGCATTATTTTGTATTTGTAAATTATGAAGAAGCAATTCGTACCTAAATGTAAACCCAAAGTCGGATAACCTATCTTGCCGAAATTAAGTCGAAAATTATTATCATCATATATTATTATCAGATTGTAAATGATTTATTGATTGGAATAAAGAAAACCAAAAATATCGGCATTGTGTCATGTTATAGCGTCATCATTCAAAGTAATTTCATTCCTGTTTTCACGGGGTAGAGTTGCATACAATTTGAGGGAACAAGTCAAAAAATTTGGCAATCTCGCAATCCCCCAAGCAAGAAGTATTTCTTCAAGAAAAGCAATTGTTTTCAAACGCGCCCTTAAGATTACGACGACACGGGCTCTTCACAAAATTAAACCAATTAAAACAGGAATATAATAGATTACTGCATCAAATAATCGAGATTTCTTAAGTTAATCTACAAAATTGGTCATCATGAAATGCATGAATCTGCGCATCGCATTTAGAGTTAACTGCGGAATAAAAAAGCCTACTGTTTAGATCGACCACCACTGATGCGATGAGATTCTATACCAAAACAAAACTAATACGAAATTGAAATTCAAGTTAATGGAAGATCTATAAAGATTTATCTTGCTATCGGCCTTCGGAAAGAAAACTGCATGAGATTTGGAGTACATATAAAGTATGAATTGGATTGGATGCATTTAGAAGAGCAAGTGCTTACTTTACTTAGCATGGTACAAAGCTCAAACTTCAGATTGGATGGATATGGATGGACGGACGGCAATGGATTTCCATTCCAGGGCCAAGAAATACTTTAAATGATCATAATATCATGCTACTAGCTTAAAAAAAGTAGTGCGTACCTCCAATAAAGAAACAAAATGTATTTCGTAATGGTGCAAAATGAGACCAATATGCGGGGATATCAAGAAGGAAAAAAAGATCACGTTCACGCTTATAGCGTGTGCGGTACGGGGTACGATAACACCACTGCAGCTCTCTGTTTGCATGCATGGGCCAGCCAGCATGAAAAAAAGTTCATTTTCAGGTATATTTTTATACACCACCACCACCACCAAAAACCAAAGCAATATCATACACTCATCATCATATCATCATCATCACATCTACAATTTTTTTACATTCTACATTCATCACAAAGAGCTCGTAAAAAATAAGTTTCCGAAAATAATTCACTCTGCACTCAGAAAATATCGTTCGTCCAAATCTTCTTCGGATTATATCTTCCGTCGGGATATTTTATTGTGGTGATCCAGATCCAGGTGAACTACGTCAGAATTGAAGCTTGACTTTTTTAAAGTAAGGACTTGTACAAGATTTCGGAAGATTTGCAAATCTAGTATCTTCTAACCTTTTTGGTGGAATTTCCTAGAAAAAGGGGGGATTAATCTATTATTATTTGAATTGAAAACACTTCATATTAAGGTGAGTCATTTTTTGGGATTAATCATTATAGTTGAATGTATAATGTTAATATGATCCATGTACTAATAAAAGTAGTTGATCAAGAATGTATAGGGATTTGCATTATATATGACCGAAGTAGAGAACACCTGAGAAAGGTGGGTAGTAGTGGCTATTTAGATCGTATTTTAAAATTTCGTTATGTTAATAAGCAAGTGTCGTTATGTTGATTGAATTGATGTGTGAAGTGAAACAAATTAACTTGGAAAAGCCTCTACNATCGTATTTTAAAATTTCGTTATGTTAATAAGCAAGTGTCGTTATGTTGATTGAATTGATGTGTGAAGTGAAACAAATTAACTTGGAAAAGCCTCTACTCTTTTTTTCATTTTATTACCGAATTTTATATTTAGGCCCACGCTAAATGCTTGACTTTTAAATTAGATTTAGAATGAATTGGTATTAGCTAATTGTATGTAATACTGAAACGAATGCGGTACATCCAAGACAATTTGTATCAAAAATTACGCGGGTTCCTTAGTTTAGTTAATGGTTGGCCCAGCTGAGACTAGCTGTTCTTTGTACTTAATACTTAGTTATTAATTTTTAGGATAATATAAAATACTTTTAGGTAATTTCACATCTTTCATGAAAAAATTGGCTTAATACAGTTACTTGGAAAAGCCTCTACTCTTTTTTTCATTTTATTACCGAATTTTATATTTAGGCCCACGCTAAATGCTTGACTTTTAAATTAGATTTAGAATGAATTAGTATTACCTAATTGTATGTAATACTGAAACGAATACGGTACATCCAAGACAATTTGTATAAAAAATTACGCGGGTTCCTTAGTTAATGGTTGGCCCAGCTGAGACTAGCTGTTCTTTGTACTTAATACCTAGTTATTAATTTTTAGGATAATATAAAATACTTTTAGGTAATTTCACATCTTTCATGAAAAAATTGGCTTAATACAGTTAAAACTGTTATGTTTGGACGTGGTGCAACACATGAAAATGTCTTGGTGTTTTTTGCTTACATTGTATAGACCAAGAGGAGAAGGAAGCAGCTAAGCTAAGCTACGATGTCCTCAAATCATAAACAGCGTTACAAAAATGCGGCTCTGGATTCGAAAGAGTTGCGAAGGCGCCGTGAGGAGGAAGGGTTGCAGTTAAGGAAGCAAAAGAGGGAACAGCAGTTATTCAAGAAGAGGAATGTTAACCTTCCTGGTTTGGAAGGAGAGGATGCTGCAGGAGAGGTTAGACATGTCATTGTTTGACTTTATTTAGAATAGAATAGACTAATTCCGGATACCATGTATAACATTCTATTACTTAATGTCCTGTTTGTGAACCAGGGAAATTAATTTTCATGACATTACCGTTCTCTTTCTCTCTTTCAGGAGGATATGGGCAATGGAGTGACTGTAATTTCTCAGGATATTATTGACGCCCTGGTTTCGCCCAACGTGGAGGATCAGTTGGCAGCTACTCAGAAAGTTCGAAAACTTTTATCGCGTGAGCCTTGCCCTCCCATTAATGCAGTGATACAAACTGGAATTGTTCCCAAGTTTGTCGAGTTCTTGAGAAATGACACCAATTGTCAATTGCAGGTAAGTGTCTGCTGTGTTAAAGTTCGTTAGGCATTTTTTCTTTTATGTTTATGTAGTTGATTGCTTATCCCTTCTCTCACTCTTAGAGTTTACTTTTATTATCTTACAAAGTCACGTACCTTACAAAAGGACAAAGAGATGTTTTTATTACTCTTAGTCCAGTCAGTAAAAGTGATCATCTGAAGAGTAGATTAGATTATATATTTTACTGCTTTCTAAATCAATGACGAAAAAACTTATGCTTCGCTGACGATAAGGTACCTGTATACCCGAAGCTAAGATAAGGTTTAGCGAATGCAATGTTTCGCAGATATTAACGGGTTACTAAAAATTATACGGGGGCATCTTATTGTCTAAATCTATTTTGATGCATATGATGATGATGATGTCATATTTGCTATGCCTTGTACATTTCCTTATTTACTTTACCTCCCTTATTGTCGCTGACTTCTATTATTAGAAAAGGGCAGAGCTTATCAAAGTCCATAATCCTTTTTGGACTTGTTGTATTGTATTGTTGTAAGATTTGAATGATGATGAATGATTGTTGTATTCTTCGCCAAGTTTGAAGCAGCGTGGGCACTGACGAACATCGCATCAGGAACTTCCGAACAGACTCATATAGTGATTGAAGCAGGGGCAGTACCTATTTTCATTCAGTTGCTTAGCTCACCATATGAAGACGTTGCAGAACAAAGCGTTTGGGCCGTAGGAAATATTGCTGGTGACTCCCCTCAATGTCGTGACTACGTTCTTCAGCAAGGAGTCCTTACCCCTTTGTTGCAGTAAGCAAACGAGACTTTAGTTTTGATGATGGGCTAGTTCTTTAAATTAAAACTGAAACATCAAAACTTTTCGTGCCATGCCAGTCGCATTCCGATATAAAAACTATTGCCGTCGAGTTTTTTCGAAATATATCTGTCAACACACTGTGTCTCCTTTTACTTTCCATTATAATTTACGCTCTAATTTGTGATTTCCAAAATCACGAATAACTTTTTCATAGCTAAACATAAAGGAAATACAGTTTGCTGGTTCTACCACGGAAGTTTGCGATGAATGTTAAACTTTGAATGGAGAAAGTGTGGGATGAGTGAGTGTTGTTGAATTTCGATTAATTAAATGAATCGAGAAAATGTATGATGGAAATTAAACGCTATTTCATTTAAATTCTGCTAAAGTACCTTATTTGTGTATGTAATCTGTGTAACCCAATCAGTTATAAATTGTATACTTCGTCTTCTTCTTTCTTCTCTCTATTTCGACCTTAATTGGCCATTTTCTTTATTTTATTTTCAAGTTTTTAAATATTGTTTAATGCAACTTTTGTTGAATGTGAGATTCAATGCGGAAATTTTGATACATATCACATCTTTGCAGACTTGACAGTCGACTGTCATGCAGTATGCAGTGTCCAGTTTTTGTGTAAATAGTTTTGCAATTGTGAACGGGAACGGATTTCATTTATTTACATAAAGATGAAGATTTTAAGTCCCTTAGGCCCGTAGATTTTTTGCAACACCGCTCATCCCGACCTGGACTATGATGAAGGTCCGTGCTTATCCTTAGCTAGGGTTAATGACGTTGTTACGTTTGTTTCCTTTCCAGACTCGTCTCTAGATCGAATAGAGTGACGATGACCAGAAATGCCGTTTGGGCATTGTCGAATTTGTGTCGCGGTAAAAATCCGCCTGTTGAGTTCAGCAAAGTGTCGCCATGTTTGCCTGTTTTAGCAAGACTTTTATTTCATGTGGACGGTGATGTATTGGCTGACGCGTGCTGGGCCATATCCTACCTGTCCGATGGACCCAATGAAAAGATACAATCAGTCATTGATTCGGGCGTCTGTAGGAAACTTGTTGAACTACTCATGTGAGTCCATTATTTCAACTACCTATGGAAGGAAATGTAACTGAATGAATTTATCACATTATCTCTTTAATAATCTGTAACAATTGCATCACAGGCACCCACAACAGAATGTCGTATCTGCAGCTCTCCGTGCTGTAGGCAACATCGTCACAGGGGATGACGTCCAAACCCAGGTCATCTTAAACTGTGGTGCTTTACCGTGTCTGTTGCACCTCATGTCATCCTCAAAGGAGTCTATTAAGAAGGAAGCCTGCTGGACGATTTCAAATATTGCAGCTGGTAATCGTCAGCAGATTCAGGTATTATCGTGTGAAAAGCTTAGTTATTAAGTCTTCCGTTTTTTAATTTTTTTAAGTCTGAAAACCTAGGCTCTACATAAGTATCTAAACCGTTATATTTATTTTTAGATTTTTTGTCTCTATCTATAATGACTAATCAAGTAGCTCCTTGAGAAAACTATTGATTTATTGATTTGATATTTTTATTTCCACAGGTTTGGACAAAATTGAATTTTTGCAGTCTCACGAGAACAT
>JAHZNI010000733.1:0-14246 GCA_027744415.1 Seira ritae
GTTTCACCCTCTATTAATAACAACAATAATGGAGGTGACTTTATGTTATATTGTTGACTCTTCGAGTCTTCTGAGGCTGAGGTAACGATGTAAAATATATTCCTCTTCTCAGAACAACATGATACGATGATGATACTGTTTTAATTTTTTACCATAAACACGAGGAGGAGGAGTACAATGCCACCATCACACACACCACACCACTGCCACAGTAATATGCAAAAAAAATAAAAATAATAATAAAAAGCCTTTTTCGCAAATAAAATGGGTGGTGGTGGTAGTGGTAGTCTTTGTGACGCTATCGGTTTTTTAGCGTTCGTTAGCCACTGACGCTACTTAAGTAAGTAAAGTACTTTGTAATTGCAATTTTTCAAACAATCGTATTAAGAATCAGCGTATTGTATGCGTATGTATGTATGCATAATATAATATATTTTTTATTGTTGAAAAGTGCACTGAACAATAACAATCGGTCGTTGTGATGTGATGGTTGGTGGGATGGTATGTTGTCACTAGTGGACTAGTAGTGTATAGAAAGCAGGAACAAACTTCCCACCTTAGTTCCCACGAGGTGTCAATCACAAAACAATAAAAAACAAGTTAAACTCTAAAGAAGACGAGCAACAGAGGCAATGGAGGAGAGTTCATTTTTTTCATGATAAGAACTCAGTCAGTGTTACAATTTTACAATGACTCAGGCTCATGCTCAGGCAGGACAATATTGCTCTATTTCAGATTTGCAAAGAAAATAGCAAATGACTCGGCACTTGGCTTGCCTCTTGTTCTTCTCTTCTTCTTCTGCAGTTTCATGATGACTTTGATCAAATCAGGAGTAAACAAAGAAACATCATTCGCGATTTACGTACGGGAATCCATAATCCATGATAACTAAATGATAAGCATGAGGTTATAGACATTACCTTTTTACATTGTTGATTGTTGTTCTATGCATCATACATGATACATATATGTATGTATATGTTTTCCTTATCATCTTCACGATGACTTTTTGAAGCATGTATTTTTACATGCTCAAAGATATTGCATTTTTTCCACTGAAGAAGAAGATCCGCCAAGGTAGCGTGAAGAAGAGAGACCTTCTTTAATATATTTTTTATGCTTTGCAAAAATACCAGTTAAAAAACGTTTTTATATGCAATAAAAAATCCTTTATATATTTTATATTAGGGATGTTAGGTTACATAGGTGTGTGTAGGCTTATTTTTACGCATTTTATGTACCAATAACACGCAATGCAGACAGTTGTGCTCTAGTTGAGGTTAAGACATTTTTTAAATGGGAAGAAGCATTATTCCTTCTTTACTTGTAACAATAGGTGTGTGTAGGCTTATTTTTACGCATTTTATGTACCAATAATACGCAATGCAGACAGTTGTGCTCTAGTTGAGGTTAAGACATTTTTTAAATGGGAAGAAGCATTATTCCTTCTTTACTTGTAACAGTTTCTTCCTTCTTCAATGTAGTTTATAATGTGACTTGGTTTAAAGGATGCTCTGAATCTGAATACTGTACATATTGCAGAAGAAAATATTTTTGATATGATATAAATATGAACGAACATGAACATCAAAAAAAGAGGAGGTGGAGGGAGGTTGTTAATATGATATAGTGTAACAATAACAATGCAAAGTTTACTCCCGTGAAAAGAAAGAAAAAAAATGATTACCACTCCATTTATTTTTCATATGAAAAAATGTAAAGATGAATGATGATGATGTGACTTTAAGGAAGGAGTAGAATGATTAAGTATTATGATGGCATGGCATAGCACGCCATGCAATATTTTTTGCACTTTTGAGTCCCATTCTTAATGGAGTGTCTAACGCTCCGCTAGTCACATTCAAAAAGAGCCATTGTGTTCTATGCTATATTTTCGAAGGTAGAAAATAGAACAGGTGGAGCAGGTAATTTGTTTCAGTTTCCTAAAATTCGTAATTTGCCACCTACGTTAAGTATAGAATAATGTAGGTGGAGATGAATAGATGTCAAAATTGCTTTTTCAAGTGACCGATTCACCTGCAACTAGAGCTAGAACTAGATCAATCTGATTTTTATGGAGAGCGTATCTAAACTAAAGAAGCTGGAAAAGGTCTTTGGGTTTTTCACGACTCTTTTCTGGTTCCAATTTTGGACAAATGGATTGCACTTTCGTGATTTGCGAATTCGGTTCTGCGAAAAAAAGGGAGTTGGTAGCTTATGGCTCATGGAATTAGGCTAATTATAGAAGGATTGACATTAAGAAAAAATACATATCTAATTTTACCTTGTATGTTTTATGGATCTGATCTAATGAAGGGACAGATTAGAGCCGTATATAATCCGTTTCATAACCATAACCATAATATGACCATATTTATCTCCCCTCGTAATAATGAATGATGGCCCCGAGTGATGCGGTTGTTGAAGTTAACCTCTTTTTTAAGCATTGCTAATAATTCACTATTCCTATTCACTCCATATAATTTTTTATTGACCTGTGTCAATTCAAATCATCATCTATGTCAACATGTCTTAGAAAGGCAGAGTGGGAAAGGCGTCTTACTTGTATTATCGGATGAAGCAAGCAAAAATCAAGAACAAAGATTCAAGCGTTACTTGTTCTTGTTACGTGATTGAGATGGTGACTAGACTAGTGACTGGCAGAAATTGATTGGCTTGACTATGACTATGACTTATTAGACTTTTGCTGATGTTGACAGATTTCAGGAGGAAAAGTGTGGTAGTATATCATTTCTTCGTTCCGCAATTGACAAACGACGAGAGACAAGCCCCGCAGTGATTTATGTCTTGCACTTGCCAATCATCTGATCAAATGATTTTGAACGGAAACAAGGTGAAATACTATACTATAATATCAAAAGCGGATCTTTCCCAACTCTGAACTGCAATAAAAAAACTGAAATTACCATGCAAAATCAGGCATTTGATTTAATAAGAAACAAGATTATTTACGAAAAACTAAAGAAATTGCAATATATGTACAGCCATAATATAGCAAAGGTAGGTAAGTAAGCGGATTCACGGAATAAAATTGTTTTCCTTATTTTAAAAACTTCTTTGATGTCTTCAAACTCTGGTTGAATAAGCGTAAAAATCGTAACCACACGAAGACCGCCAGTGACTGACTGATATTTACTATATTTCCATTTCCACATGAGACTGACCAGTAAAATTGCAAATTGTAACATAATATTATCTGCCATATTTCTGCGGTATTATTTTTGGATTATGTAACCGCAAAAAAATCAATGCTCGATACAAAGTATTCAGGAGAGTACTATAGTATTTTCTTAAAGAAATCATTTTGAAACAAATTTTTTTGATGTCAACCAAATTATCGCAATACATAATCTGAAATGGTGTTAACAATGTTGGTTTTATTTTGCGTGTAAAGTGTAGAACATCGGCTCTTTTTATTGTGGATTTCTCTTTTTGACGGATTTCGCGCACCAATAAACTCAAACGCAAGCCAGGCCAAGCCATTTATCTCTCTTATATTATTATTTTTTGGTAATGATATGTAACAGGGTTATGGTATGGTTATCGGTTCCCTTTATTCTCGATGACAATTTGATTGCTCTCGAGAAAATAGCAAAGTATGTAGGTATTCACGCGTTAAAACTAAAAGAATCGAACTGGGCACATGGTGCATGTGTCATGTTGATTTTTCGTAAAGACGCTATAATTCTGAATATCGAACATCGAAAGGAAAATTATAATTACCGAATAGCACGGCACATGGCACATTGTTGTAAAAATGCTTAACTCAAAGCAGGGCGGGCAATGATTTATTCATTGTTGGCTGTTGAAAGTGGTTTTATGATGAGTTGAATGATGTGATGACTGATGAGTGACTGGGTAATAAAAGAAAATGACGATGATAGTCTTTTCTCTTTATTATTTTTGATGATAATAAATAATAACGCTTCCACTCTTTAAGACTAGGATTCCTCAAAGGCATGTCATGTCGTGATTCTTAGTCTTCAGTCTTCATGCCCCGTTTATTCAGGAAAAACACTTCTTAGATGTGATACAATGATGATGTTGATGATGATGATGCATAAAACTCGGCTCAATTTATCAATCGATGGAAAAAATCATAATTGGGTGAATGAAAAGGAAAATTATTAAGAAAAAAAAGAGAAATCAATCAGAAATTCAAAAAGCCTCAGCCTCATCACCACCTTTTTGTTTCAGAGGAGAAAACAAGCCAAGCCATTATTATTATAATCCTGACATAGTTAAGTCCGGTAAAAAAATAGTGACAAGTTTGCAGTTTGCAAAGAACTTTTGCTTTTCCTCTAGCCAAGAGCTTGGGAGTCAAGCCCCTAAAATAACTTGTCTTCAAGTTTATGAAATGAAGTGACATCTTAATTGCAAAACATGCACAAACCGCATCTATAGGTATTCAATTTGAGGATTTTGTCGGCACTTTCTTTCTTTCTCCCTTTCGCATGTCATGAATAAACATGAAGAAAAGAATAAACGTTTTTGACTTTTGTCATTAGCTAAACTGAACATGAACCCAAGACAATATTTCAAAGGTGAACAATTTTTTTCTTCAGCGAAGACAAATTTTTATTTATCGATTTATTGTAAAGGAATGTATTTATGCATTTATTGGCGAGGGTGTGAATTGTGACTATGAATTGTCATGAATCATGAGTCACCTAAACCACCTCCTCTTGATAAAAAGGGAAATCGTTAAAAAAGAATTATTTGTTATTTTGTGGGTTGTAAAGAAGAACATACCGCTTGCATAGCCGATAGCCACGCGAGTGCTGAGAGTGGCACCAGTGCAGGTAAGGATCGGTGAGATGGCCTTCAGCATCATACACTTTCCGACGAAGGTCGTACACCAACACAGCTTCCGTGTATTCCAGCACGGTTTCCTCACTCGCTGTTCCAAACATGGCTTAGTTGTAGTCGTAATAATTCCCATAAAACTCACGTAATGGCTCATCCACTCCTCCATTATTTTTTTCAACAATGAAGTGAAGCCATAAAAATATAATGTATATCCGACAATGTTTTTAAAGTGGGAGAATTAATTCACTTTTAGGCTCTAAGACTGCGTTTATTTATTATGGCGAAAACGATTTTTAAGGCCATTTCACGTGTCTTTTTTATTATTGGTTTAGGGAAAACACGAAGATAAATATTTCCACAGAAAACAAGAGTTATTTATTTTATTCGGCTTCGGGAAGCAATTGAAAATGAACGAGAGCCCACGAGACACAAACTAAGTAAAAATATATTATTAAAACATCACGAAACACACTTTAGGACACGCCGCATGTGCTTCAAGGGATGCATTATTTTCATACGTTTTCCTCGTGACTTGAAAAAGCGAAATGTATTGCGTAAAAAGAGAATCACCGCGTGCTTGGGTTTGTACAGGTATGTAATCAAAAATGAATGAATGAGAATTGAAAAGACACGGGAACAGGTAGAGATGAAGAAATCTCTGAAGAGATTTCAAACTAAAGAGCACTCTTGAGCTTTGAATGTAATAGTTTTTTTTCAAAATTGACCTTTTTGCATTGTCTATTTACTTAATCAAGAGACACCTTCGCTTTTTCAGAAGGTCGAGTAAAGGTCACGCTTTTAAAAAATATTCGCCGGTGAATTGTTTACGCGTTGCACCTGCACCTGCTTTAACTATTTTATCTAAATGAAAAGTCCGGCTTCGCTCCTCTCTGTCTGAATGTTTTAAAATGACTTTTCATTTTTTTAAACTGGACGCTTGCTTGCACTTGTTTTTGTGTCTGTTTGTTTGTCCGCCTCCGAATTTATCAGGATAACGTCACAACTTATGAACCGCTTTACAGTTTCAAGTTTCAAACTTCAAACTACCTTTGTTCTCCTCTGAAGTGAACTGAAATGAATTCGAATTCTTATTCGTAATCAGACTTGCAAACAAGCTTCTTCACAAAACCAACTCATGAATATTCAGTATTTGCAAAAAGGATAAAAAAATCTCCTCTAGATTATATTTTTTCGACTGTCATGTCACTTCTCGACTCAAACTTGGTTTGACGATGACAAAAAAATGACTGAAATGCAATAACGCCTAATCGAATTCACCTGTTCTTTTCCTCCTCACTTGCATATTATCTCTCGTAAGTATTATTTGCTTTTCACAAATCTCGAGAATAAAAGTAGTTATTTTTTATTTAAGGCACTTTGTAACAAGATGACTTCAACTTTCAGCCCAACTAAAGTGACACCACACCAAACGCCAGCACCATCACCAGCCTCGGCTTCTCGACTCGACTCAACTCAACTGAACCATGAAAAAAGCCCATGAAAGAAAATCATCTCTTTCGACAAGAGTTGAGGCAAAACAAAAAAAAATTATCTGTGTCAGTTAACCAGCAATCGAACTGAACAAGGCACAAGTCATCGAAAAAATATTATATTTTGGCAAGATGATAACAGGATAGAGGAATGGAATAGAAGAACCGACCGACCACACTAATTTTTTTTATTATTTACCTCAGCTTACGTATTTCAATTATCACGTTTTATCATCGCTTCTTCTCTAAAGCACGTACAAAAACGAAGAAGACAAGAAAAAGACACTATTTTGAATTCATGACATGATCATGGGACGCGGATGATGACGATGAGGAAAAAAATAGAAATGGAAATGATTGACTTGGTTTGATCACATTCACAACTCAACTACTAACTTGGTTTGCTTTTTTATTGCCAAAAAGGAATCTGATTGAGGATTGAACCGCGAAAAATCTTGATAGATATTTTTTTCCTTAATGACTGAATACTCTTCTGTCTGCACATGAAATGAGAATGAAGAAGAAGAAGATGAAGGAAAAGACAATGATTATTGAGATGATCCTCATCATTTACTATGATGATCATACTTAATCAGTTTTATCCTAGTACTCCGCTCACGTTTTATCATTATCATCATATCATCATGAAAGAGATGATCATCATTCCGTAGTATCTAGTAGGTAAGTACAAGTGTAAGTATTTTCGCATGTCTCTATTTTCTTTCATGCTACTTGTATTTCTTCATTCGTTAAGAAAGATGATGATAATGATGAGCTCACCTGGTTTGGTTAAGACAGCACACGTTTACTTGTTTTGCAGAAAACAATTATATGTCCATATGGCATAGCTTTGCATGGCATGGCATGGTTTTAGTAGGCATAAAAATGTAAACAAGAAAAATCCATCCTTTTTTCATTATCAACCACTTTTTTACCTGAAGAAGAATATGAATAAGTTGAATGTGATAATCTTTTGCTTAAATATATTCCATCCATTTGCATTAGACCTACAGGTTTGAAAATAAATGCATTGGAGGAACGTGAGTGAGTGAGTGAGCCATGCCATGCGGCTTAAGCTCAACAGGTAATTTTCGCAATATTATGTATTTTTTCAGGAACAAAAATCCAATTGTAGTGATGGAGTGGAGTAGGGGGTAATAATAAGCAAGATTGGCAAGTGCCAAAAAATGAAGAGACAGGTGCATGATGTCTAAGAGCATGCGCATGGATCATTCTCAGGATAAATTCTTTTCAAGGTGTTCTACTACAATTGGTAGGGATTTTGCAACTTGCAAGAGAGGGAAAGAAGACCTTGAAAAAAAATTGAAGCTGATTGACTGAATGAAGCTGAATGGCAAACGTGAAGCCAAGAAGCGGCAAGCGGTATGCCATACAGTGTGAAGACAGGGAATCACTCGGCGGCTTACTGACTGAACAACTGCAGTGAAGTGAGAGGGATAGCGATGATGATGATGATGCTGAGAGCAGAAAAAGTTGTTGGGTTACCGGCTACCTATTGTATTTGCAAAGCATTTTTTTTGCGGTTGGGCAAGCTGAAAAATTCTAGTCAGAATTCGCACAGGCACTGTCATTATGCGTCATTTTCCAGCAAAACTGGAAATTCCAAAAAAAATCCTTCGTGGAAAATTGGTAGTTTTCCAGAGAAAAAAGTAATTTTCCAATCAAGATTTGTGATTTATGTAAAATTATTTCAATCCAGACAAGTATTTTTGCAATTCATGAAACAATAATTAATTATGTCATAAAATGCTAATTCACTAAGTAATTTATTCTGTAAATATTTTCATGTACCTGTCTGTCCCGAAAAGTGGGTCAAATAAAATATGTACCTACCTACAATGTTTTCACCTGCCCTGCGTGAGATCTACATTATGCATCAGGATCAGGATGCCTGTTGTCTGCAGAGGAAAGAATGGAAAAAGGGCGATGGCGATGAAAACTTTAAAAATGGTATCTAATCTTCTAGCGTCCATTGTTTGAAACCACAACACTAACACACAAGACAAGATAGCAAATAAGGGAATGTATCCATTATAGTTTTATCGTGGCACGCTATCAAGCAATATATTATTTTGCAAAAATTTCAGACCCCACCCTCCCTCCTTTCTTCGCCACATTCCACATTAATATTTTATTATTTCATTTCATAACGAAAGCTCCTGCTTTAGTCCGGAACTTATTTCCTACGCTGAATAAAGGAAATTAAGTAGGATGAAAGCAGAATCACAGATTCAGAGGTCAGTGGCCTAATCTTTCCCTGCGTATTTTTTATACTCACATTTACATCATATCGCATCTTCTCCAATTTTCACCTCACCTTGTTCCGAATCCCAAATCTAGAATGCTTTCTCCGCTTCTTGGATAAAAGAAAGGAAGAAGACAAGAAGAGGCACAAGACTAAAGCGAGTCCATGTAACCCAGATAAAATAGACAAGAAATGATTTTTACGACGGAGAAGAAAATGGAAAACAGTGTAACACGAAAGTGCTTTCCTGTTCTTCCGCAATTTTCAGATAGAAAGCCGCTTATGACGGATAAAGATAAAATCCATGTTTTTCCGCACAAGGCCAACAAAGCCAAGCCCATGCAACATCCTTTTCCTTTTTAGTTAGGGCTATTATATCAGCAATAAAAATATGTTTTCCAATAACTCACCTGAGCTTGCTGTCATCATCAACACTGAGTCCAATTAGGCCCTGACAAATGAGGCTGAATTCAATTTCCGGTTCTAAATAGCCTAAGCTACGGTCCAGCTGCAATTGCTCATCAGTAGTGACCCTTCCATTCTGCTCGATTATTTCCTCTTGGACTGAAGCATGATCATCATCAATCAGTCCAATTTTCGTTTTCACTCCACCTTCCAATTC
Source organism: Seira ritae (assembly GCA_027744415.1). Classification (NCBI taxonomy): domain Eukaryota; kingdom Metazoa; phylum Arthropoda; class Collembola; order Entomobryomorpha; family Entomobryidae; genus Seira; species Seira ritae. The sequence goes on from JAHZNI010000733.1 coordinate 9,209, forward strand.
GACCATAGAAATAGTTTTGCTCTTATTTAACAGCGTCCCATTTTCACTTGATATTTTACAGAAGCTCGGGCTCTGTATTCCATTATCCTTGTCTATCTGCGCCAGTTCTCCAGCCACTTGCTGCAACTTTAACTGTTCCACCTCACAAAGTAGGGCATTCCTTTGAGCAATTACTTCGTTTAATATCGTTTGCAGATGCTTAATTTCATGTTCCTGTTCAATCACTTTAATTTTATCACAGTCCACCACTCCTACCACTCCCGTCCCCAGCCCTTGACAGGTACACCGGAAATGACAAGTTTTAGTTGCATTATTACAAAACGCCTTCTGCTTTTCAGGAGATGTCACTCTGATGTCTCCACAAGTGCCACCACCTTCATCCCCCATTCCCATAAAGGACTTTCTGGATGCCATCCTTGACTTCTAAGTATTTGTTTAATTTCCTCCGTTCCCCTGAAAAAAATTATTATAATGACAACCGTTACAAAATCAATTAGTCTTACGTAATTTTTCACATGAAAAACTTTCACAAAGAAAATATTTCAACGATCCTGCCAACACCTCTTTTCCGCCAGCCGCTCACTTAACGAATACCTCACCGCTCACGAGAAACAGAACACACGAACAGATCACTAAACTTTGTATTTTGCCTTTGTCCTGAGAGGAGTCCAAAATAAAAAAAAACACCTTCGTCTGAACTGAAGACATGCGTACTCAAAAGCTCAAGAATAGGCAGCGGCATTAGCGACCATGCCATTTTCATACCAGGCGAAAACAAATTTGTTTAATTTCCTCCGTTCCCCTGAAAAAAATTATTATAATGACAACCGTTACAAAATCAATTAGTCTTACCGTCTTACGTAATTTTTCACATGAAAAACTTTTACAAAGAGCATATTTCAACGATCCTGCCAACACCTCTTTTCCACCAGCCGCTCACTTAACGAATACCTTACCGCTCACACGAAACAGAACACACGAACAGATCACTAAACTTTGTATTTTGCCTTTGCCCTGAGAGGAGTCCAAAATAAAAAAAACACCTTCGTCTGAACTGAAGACATGCGTACTCAAAAGCTCAAGAATAGGCAGCGGCATTAGCGACCATGCCATTTTCATACCAGGCGAAAACAATCTCCTGAGCACGTTCTTCATGTGCATTATCCTCTTCTTCCCATTTCGTCCATCATCAATATCATCATCTATCTACACTAGAGTACAAAATGCGAAATGATCATTCAAAAGACGCCAGGCGCCAGTGAAAGGACCATCCATAATGCAACCATATACTGAGTACTGACATGATCTAACTATGCAGCTTTTATGAATATTCCATAATACATATTCTTCTTCTTCCCGAATCCTTTCCTTTCCTATCCTATCTGACTTATGTACTAGGACTAGGACCTCAACGGCTCAGCCGTTTATGTACTTTGGTGAGGAGACACAATAAATTTAAGTATTTTTTCTACATCTCGCAAATTAGCAAGGCAATAATCCAAGGAGAAAATGGCAGCAGCAGCGGATGGACACTTACTAGGCTACACACCCCATATTCTGCAAGCATTACCTTTTTAATTTTTACTTCAAATCCCTGTCCTGTCCTGATGGTGATGCGATGATGAGAAATCCGTTTTTGGCTTCTTCCACTTCTTCGTCTCTTGAAAACGTGACCATTACGCATTCCTTGAAAGAATTATAAAGTGCTTCTTATTCCTGTTGTGTGTTGTCTCTTACGATTACAAATCATTTTTTCTCTACTCAATTCAATACAATGCTGAAACCTGACCCAGCCATCTCTCCTTTTTCGGAATGGAGCAATGGCCATCCCATTTATCAATTTGATTCAAGAGATAAAACTACTACAATGCACATAATAGCTAAGTCTCTACATATGCAAATCTTTTTTTTTGCCATATGCATATAGGTATGAAAAATGACATTAGATTTTCTGGGCGTCATTTATTTAAACTCTCCAAAAGCAAATCCAAAACAATATTATGGGAACAATTTACCTGTAACGATTTATCTTTTGTAAATACTCTCATCTGGTATTTTAAAAAACACTCTTCAACTCTCCCTTCTTCAACTTCAGTTGATGATGATGAGATGAGTATCCTTCACAGGGAACAATAATACGCTCTCCAATCTCCTCTCAAGAGAAGATGGACTCAAGAGTTATTATAATCAAGAAGGGAGATTACGCAAAGCGTAGAGGTGCGCCAGCTAATATTGACCAGTTCACACATTCGCCAGCAAAAATTATTGCATGAAGTAAGCGTACCCGTACAGACAAAAAATACGCTATCTTATCATTCCTAATTTTTTTTACTGACAATGTATAGCTGTCACCACTGAAAATGAGTCAGCGTCCGTATCCAATCTCAGACCTCTTCATATTGTATTTATGTATGTATTTCAATCGCAATTTCAATGTTATTTTGTAATTTTTGTAAAAAAACATCGAAATTGCATAAGCCACCAAAAAATGTTTTAACTCCTCCAGCTTTGCATTCGAGCTCGAGAGAATTTATGCATGAAACCGAGGACCATGTGGAATGTAATACATTCTTTAGCTTACTGCCATTGTTCCCTTGAGAATTATATTGTGTCGGCTTCTTTTCATTTTTTATTTGGGACATAAAAAATTTCGTTTTTCAGAACACATAAACTTAATGATGATGATGATGAGATGAGCCATGAGACCACAAAAAATATCAAAAGTGATTCATTTTTTTCCTCAAAGAAATAAAATAAATTTTGAGCGTTCCAATTCCAATTAAGAACAGTGATATCAACTCTTGAAAAAAATCTGTGCCGAGCCTTAAAAAATCTTGGTATTTCAAACATAATCAATTGAGCATAACCNAAAATCTTGGTATTTCAAACATAATCAATTGAGCATAACCATATTTGCCAAAGAAAAGTGAAGTTGATGTTGGATGTGTATGTGTGGAGTCATCCTCTCGGAGTTGCAAAAGAGCAATATTTTCAAACAGAGATTTTTTATAGGTACCTCGTCATTCATCGAATTACTACATAAGGTGCTTTCTTGAGAATAAAAAAATATGTTGTGTTCGTTAAAAATTATTTTTTATGGAACGATGAAGAGAATGAGGAGTTAGTTCATCTGAGACATTGACTCATTCAGCAGAATTTTATTTTTTGCAGAATTCAGACATTCTAAATTCTAGCAATAAAAAATGATTCTCTTAATTACTTCGGGCATTATTCTACGCGATGTAATGATGCTGGTGCTGGTACATGGTACATAATAATGGTAGGTAATGGTCATTGTACTCTGTACTCACGTACTCAAAATACTCGACTCTGCCAACTTTTTGCACCCTTTTTGCTCAAATTCATAGTCATGCTTTTGCTTTGCATTATCAAAAATCAAAGCTTCGTTTACAATTACTTCAGTACTTCATGTCCATATCATGTCCATGCAATATAAAGTAAAAGATGTGTACCTCCTTCATTCGACTTGACTTGGACTAGAGGTGATCCAATGTTGCAAGAGCTGCTGATTTCTTTGGAATTATGATTCCAAGAACACAATACAGTTTTTTCACGAGGAAGCAAAGAAGTGATACGATAATCTGTCTGTCACTTGAATTGAAATTCAGGACACATCCCGCTTTCAAATTGCCGTCAAATTTTTCACAGTTCAAAATGTCACCAGGAAAAATATGACATGCTTGACTCCCTCCGAACAAGATTTTGGTAGATAGGACCGGTGTCAATTCTGTAAAGCACAGGTGTTTCCTTTTGCTTAGTATATTGAGTCACTATCACACTGATCATGATCACATCTCAACAGTCAACCTCAACTGAGCAAACTCAGCTTGAAATCAAAATCAATTGAATATGCATAAAAATGTGCATAATAATAATTCTGAATAAGAAAATCACAATTCACGACAAAAAAAGATTCCTAAGCCATAGCCACGGCTATAAAGCAACGCTCTCCTCAGATCTTTATGCACATTCCAGTGATGAGGATGGTGATATGAAGGAGTTTTTGAGTTTGAGGTTGTGACTTTTTGAGCTTGACACGATTCTCTCTATAAAACTGAGAATTTCCAGACGAAACTGACTCCAGTTCAAAGTGCATACAAATGGCACCTCCAACTCAGTTACCAACTAAAAGCCGCAAAAAATCATTGATTTTGATTCCTCGTGCTCGTTTGCTGACTACTTACTTCTCAGATCACAAATTGAAAATGGAATGGAATGATTCTTTTTTTGTTTCGAAATGAATCATGCAGAATCGAATCGAGTAGATTGAATTACACACAAAATGTGATGTGTATGTCGCACCGCACACTTCACAGACTTTCGATATGTAGTTTTTTTTCAAGATAACCATAAAGAGTATCAGACAGGTTTTGTAAAATGCATATGCATACATACATATGGTATATTTTCGCACTGCCTATATTGTAAATTATGTATGTTAATTTTTTTAACTGGCTCTATCATAAAGTGTCGCAATAAATAACGATAAATATGAGAGATACGGTGCAGTAGGAATAGTGATAGTACACATACCAATCCAAGATAAAGATATTTTTCCAATAAAACTTAAATGCTGATTACTGTTGATGATAAAGAAAACGTCACTATTCACGATTCACAAACACTTTGTATCTCTTTTACATGTGTTGAATGTACAGAGATGAGATTCCTTTGTACAGAATATTGCCACTTCACAAGTTAGCGAAATTACAGGGAGACAAAAGAAGATTATGATAGAGTTGTTGTTTATGTTCTGTTTCTGTTGTTACAATTTTTTCAGGGGACTATTATTACTATTGCCACTACTGGCAATGATAGTGATGGCGATGGCGATATTCGTTGTTCTCTAAAGAAGAGTGATTCGTAATCATTGTCGTAAGATATAAATATTTTTTCACAAGTGGTTGCTTCTTTCTAATCTTCCTCGGCTTTTCTGCTCCTTCATGCGTCTGCATAAACTCAGAGAATAATATTATCATGTCAACTTCACTTTGCTTCGGGACTGCTGAGCGGCGAG
>JAHZNI010000734.1:0-18835 GCA_027744415.1 Seira ritae
CCTCTTATGAGCGATTTCCATCTGAATAGCTGCGTTTCATCTTGGAGTAAACATTGAGTGGCAATGATTTGATTTGATTATTGAAGTGAAGATGATTATTGTAAAAGATGACGGAGGAGACTTGAAGACCATGAATATGTACGCGAATGCACAACAATTGCAAATTGCAATGTCCCTAAGAAAAAAGCACAAGACGATAAGATCATGCTATGAATCGATAATTAAGCAAGACCTCAATAATGCGGCCGCATGCAATGGCGGCGCCATTGCAGGGGTTCGCGTTCTCGGTTGCGTGCGAGAAATGTGTAATGTCTCAATACTTTTGAAATTTGTTATTGACATTCTCCCCTACCTTGAGCTAAGCTTATGCAAAATGCTGCAATTGATGTTTTACTGCCTCGAGTCAAGACTTCATTTTATTTGTAGTTCATACAGGCAAGTACATAGGTATACACGGCACAGGGGACAATAATATCTCCCTGTCTTTGTTGCTCCTCACAATCATCATCATCATCCACACAACTATCTCCTGAGCTTAGTCAAGTGCAATAAACTTAATGGTATGATAATAAATTAGTAGAGAAACACCACAAGAATTACAAATGGCAAGTGCGTTGCGTTGGGTCGCGTGGGAGCGTTGCTGCCATGAAGGCCCGACGAAAGTGGTGGTATCCCATCCTCGTAGATTGCAGTTGTCTCTTAAAATATCTGTGAGCAAGCATTATAGCTTATAGCATCAATAAATGACGATTTCTAATGGAATGAACAAGCATTATTAGAATTTGTCTTTCAATTCAAACAGTGGTTTCTGCAGCTGATAACATAATAGTGTAAAAGCTCAATTTATTGTAAAATGTAGGGAATGTCAATAAATTAGTTGGAGAAATCGTTACGTCCCTTTGCAATGCTTGCAGAATTTGTAAGAAAAAGTCGTGCTTCATTCATAAAAAAACAATACAGTCATTACTATGTACTTCTCTATCTGTTGGGAGAGCCGTTTCGTGAAAATGCCAAGCATGAGCTTGAAATTCGAAGGTAGAAAATGAATGGGTGCTCTGTTGATGACAATTTGACATTAAAAATTGACAATGCATAACTTTGAATTGACAGTCGAATTTTAAGAATTTGAAGCATCACTAATTTGGTGGAGGTGCCTTGAATTTTTTAGGCATACATAAAAGCTTTTTTCTTTGAAAACGTTTGTTAGGAGACAAATCTTCTCTTAAATCTGTCCAACGCTCTTCTGGGCACTGACAGGCAAGCGGAGCGTTGAGAGCGAAAGAAAAACTAAAAAATTGGGAAATTATTCTGTTGAAGTCATAACATAACTTTCCAATTTTCTAATGCTTTTGTTTATATCAGGTGAAGATAAAACCTCCTTTTCATTTTTAAGTGATGAAACGATAAGAAATTAACGCGTTACAAATAAGAATGTACTTTTCATTCTCTTACGGGACTAATTCTGTGTCTTTTTGCTGACAATTTTGATAATGAGTTGATGCGTTCAATTCTCTCGCTTTTTAGTCTAAGCACGATTTTTTACACTTTTATCAATTTCCTTCAAATGAAGCTTTTCATTTACTTCTGTGATTCTGATTCTCAGGTTAAGATGTAAAACTAGACATTTCATGGGTACTTACAAGGGAAAAGGTGTGAGCTTCTTGTCGTTTTTTCGTCTGTCACTTGACAATAAAAAGACATTAATCATGGTTTTCTCCCTTCATTACTCAGAATGTAGGCGTTGTTGTTACAACATTGCAAATGCACATTGAAGTAAAGATGATCAGGGTAATGCACCTGAGTTAGGCTAGAAAATGTTCGATGTACTTAATTTTTCATTATTAACTCGAAGAATTTTGTCAACTCTGTTACTGGTAACAGTCGTCAGTGTGCAATCTGAAGAAAAGCTTAATTCCATGGACCAGAGCAATAACATGATCTTGTTAGTATTTTAACTTTTAGCATTTCAGAGCAAGAGTAAATACACCCACTGCCTACTTCACTACCCAATAAGATTCAGATCAAGTTTCATTTCCTCAAAATAAAATGTCTGACCCATGTGGTGCACCTAATTTTAAGCCATAATATTTTGAAACCTGTCAATCCAGTGAAGCTCTTCAATAAAAAATGCGACCAACCAACCGCACTGGCAAACCGTCAACATCAATTACTCTTCTACAGCACTTTAGAAATAGCTCCTGTTTGGATTTTTCACCTCTCTTCCCATTTAATTTTTTATGACGGTCCTTAAAATGCAGCATGAAAGTGCATCCCTAAAAAGTTTCAATTGATAAATTTAGATGCTGCATAAGTTAACAAAAACATTAATGGTAGAACCAAAATGCATGAATGATGTAATGACATCTTACTGCCACCACCACACAACATTACCCTACATTTAATTTCTGCATAAGTTTTTCACAAAGAAAAAAAATTCTCTCAATTCTTCGGCGTGCAGCCTGTCAGCATTCTGCATCTGCTACTAGTTTCCTTAATCTGCCCTGCATCTAATCAACATTTAGCCTAGTTTTGATAAATTGACTTTTTAAAACAATGCGCAGCCTGAAAATAGCGTTGATTGACCAATCCTCCCTTTTCCCTTCTTTGCAAATCCTTGCATACTATATTTCGTTTCCCAGTACCACAAATCATGAGTTTGTGCGATCATCCATCCGCACTAAAAAACTAATTGTGCATTGTGATAATTGCAAGTTTGCAAATATTTTCCCTTGCAATGCAATTAACTTCGACTGACTGAGTTGCTAGACTGAACTGAAGTAGGAACTGCTCCCTCCTTGTCAACAAAAAAGGAGTTGACCAAGGCCAAGTCTACCTACTCAGCTAAACTCCCTACAAAAGCATTGTTCTGACGTAAGATGATGAAAACAAAGAGTGGTAAAATCCAAGAAAATAGATTTCAATACTTCAGAGTTGCAATCAATTCACTCCACTCACTACTATAGTTCTGCTGTGTAGATGTAAATCATCTTAATCATCATGATCAATAATCACCTTCCCTTTGTCTTGCATCCTCACATCACATCAACACCACTTTGCATGCATTGCCTGCGCTGCACTACCTGATCAATTCCAATCGATCAAATGATCTACATCAAAGCAAGTGAAAAAATAAATGTAGTAGTCTTTACCTTAAAGGCTGCATCTTAATTAGCATACTCAACCCTCCACGTCCCGAATGATTATTCTTCTTTTCTGACTGCACTGCATGCTGCTTGCAGTTTTATTGATGCAATTCAGTCAACTTGTTTTCAAAACATTTTGAATTCCTCTAGTCAAAATTCACCCAATTAAATATCAACCCAACTCAACAATAATGATACCAAAAACGTAGTAAATAGTCAAGCCGAGTGAATATAGCCAATTTGACATATTTAATGCATAACAGTTTTCGTTATTTAAAACAATGCACTATCTGCATATTCATAAAGTGTTTATAGTAGCTGTACCAGTTGCAAGAGGTTATCCTGCCTGATTCTATTTAGTCCACTTTAAAATTGTTGCGTTATAAAAAATACAATGTAAAATTGTTTCATAGTTTCATGTGCCCAACTTTTTCATTTAATATAATATGTTCATGTGGTTGGGTTGGAGGCAGTCGGCCGGTTGAAAAACCTCACCAGGCATCTATGCATGGGACTCTGATCCATAAAAATTCCCACAACTATTATCCCACGACGACGACAACGACACAACACATGACAGGTGCAATCATCTCATCATCATCAATCAGATTATGCTAAAAAATATCTGTAAATTTTATCGGCATGTATGTAGATGTTTGGTCCTATTTATGTCTCGGATTGTCTCAATTTTCGATGGATGAATGAGGATGAAATGGCAGATTTCAAAATGCTTTTAAGAAACAAAAGTAAAAAGTCGTTTGGCTAATCACCACACGTTTAAATCGTCTCATCCATGTGTAAGGTACTTACTCGCGCAGGTTACAGGGATCAAGTGAGTTTATCCTACTTACAACAGAATTTTTATTATGTAGAATGATCGAGTGTTATTTTTTTCATACAATTGTTCCATACGAGCGTATGCATAGGGCCGGTACGTAATTCAAGCAAGCACGTAACATGTGCATTGTTGATCATCGTCAACATCGTCCTCAAAAGTGGGAATATTACATGCGATAATTTTTGCTAAAAAAAATTCCCGAACAAGTAATTGTGGATTTTACAAAATGTTTTACATAAGCTAAATAAGTATGCATTGTTGTAGTGATGTGGTGGTACAAAATTAAATCCAAGTTTGAGGTTACCACAAGTTCATTTTTTCTATGTTTATTTAAATGAACAAAACTGAAGTTGTTCGACCGGTGTTTGTTGAGATTGAGAAAAAAATGCATACTGAATTTCATAAGAAACACAAACATATGTACGTATGCAAATTAATTATTCTGGTATTTTACAATCAAGATTTCTATAGATTCTACTCATACTTGGTATCATGAATCACCGCTAAAATACTAAAATAACTTCACAGCAGTTTTTAACAATTTCCTCTCCGAGAAAAGTTCAAGAGCCTGAGCAGAGTAAAAATAATTTGTTATCTTTGCGTTTGTATCACATCAGGAAAAGAAAATGAGAGCTATCCCGTGTTCCATGAGAACGCATGACCTGCTTTTATCTTTATTTTCGTACCGTAAACTCCGGTCTGAACCTGAACCCACTTTTACGCGGACTAAAGCATAGTTATGTACATACATAAATACTGCCTTCTTCCTCATTTAATTTCCCTTTTCCGTCAAGTCACTTTACTCAACTCCACAGGGAACCATTTTCAAGTTGATTAGTGAAATCACCCTTTCCCATCATGTGTAGCAGCATCACCGGAATGAAAAATGAAAATGACGCGACAACTTTACCGAAGCAGTCGATAATGTAAGGCTGACGTGACAAGTTATAGAAGACTGAAAATATGAAGGAGGAAGTTCTCTGTAGCCGCAACCAATGTTGATATTTTTTCACGCTTGGATAGATCTTCTGATAAGAACAGGTGGGCCAGGGAAAAAGATAGGGCTTCATTTGTCTAGCCTTCCTTCGCATTTTAAATGAAATGTCTTCTTACAGGTGGACCATTTCAAACGATGCCATGCCAGTGGCAAGAAGTCCTCATTGTTGTCAAAAATATATTGTCATATGTCAAGTCAAAAAGCTGTTTTATGGCTACTATGTGCTTCCATACAATGGGAAAATGAACACCTTAAATTGCAATTTCAGATGTAAAGGAAAGAGGACATTAAATTCTGTACATTTATGGTAAGGCTTAATAGTATTTTAGGTACTGAAAATATGTATGCATGACATTTGGTATTCGTTCTGCTTTATTTGGAAAACCGTGTTGCTTACTGTGTGTTNTTATGGTAAGGCTTAATAGTATTTTAGGTACTGAAAATATGTATGCATGACATTTGGTATTCGTTCTGCTTTATTTGGAAAACCGTGTTGCTTACTGTGTGTTAGGATAATAATTTCAGGCATTTCTTGCCTCAATTTCTTCAACTGATTACATTACTTACGAGCAAATACAGATATATATTTCGACTGTATTTTTTGTTTCGTCAATATCTGTAAGTACGAATGCACCTGTACAGGTATGATAATATCACACGCATTTTGTGAGATTTTATTTCACGATAGTTCTTCATTTCTAGTTGTTAGATAAATGATGATGATAGTGAAGATAAGACATCGACTATAGATAATGGAGACGGAAGGAAACGAGAGTTTATACCTTCTTTGAAAATTCACAAATAAAATACCTACACTGTTGGATATCAATAAAAAGGAAAACAGTGGCGGTACAATGTTTATGGAAGAGAAGGGAACAATACCGGAAGAAAATCATAGGGGCTTGTTTCGCTCAAACGCATTTCCACAATATCCTTTGATAAAGTAATGATCACGCTCATGATGATGAAGGAGAGGAGTTCTAGCTTTGCTTACTTGGCTTGGCAGTACAAAGATAATGATGACAATTTTGACAATTGTGAATGAATGAATGATCCCATTAAGCCTCCTTTTTATTATATTCTGCCACTGAAATGAATGTTTCAAAGTGTTGCCACTTTTTTCTTAAGAAAAAACTTTTACTTCTTCGAAGTCGAATCTAATTCCACAAGATGTGCATCATACAAAAAATGGATTTTCTTTTCCCATGAAGAAACATGTCGTGGATTTCCACAATATCCTTTGATAAAGTAATGATCACGCTCATGATGATGAAGGAGAGGAGTTCTAGCTTTGCTTACTTGGCTTGGCAGTTCAAAGATAATGATGACAATTTTGACAATTGTGAATGAATGAATGATCCCATTAAGCCTCCTTTTTATTATATTCTCCCACTGAAATGAATGTTTCAAAGTCTTGCCACTTTTTTCTTAAAAAAAACTTTTACTTCTTCGAAGTCGAATCTAATTCCACAAGATGTGCATCATACAAAAAATGGATTTTCTTTTCCCATGAAGAAACATGTCGTGGCATAGTTTAAAAGGGACGTGCTTTATTGCCCACTCTTACTCACAGCACCAGGCAAAAAACTGTACAGTTTCTCTCTTCCTATGTGGGTACGTAATAGGTACGCTTCCCATTTTTGATTGTCACATCAACATCATATGTATAATCATCATCCCTCTTGATTTTTGGCGTTTCATATCAAATAAGAAAACGTGTTATTTATTTTCATCACACATCACGAGATATTTATTCGCAAACGACGACGACTTCGACGATGTTGTCAAATAACAATAATCAGACAATGGCCGAAGGTAGAGTAATATTGACAATTCGACAATAAAATTAAAGGATACTATTTAGCTAGAAGAGAGATCTCTTTTAAAATATAAAATTGCATTTTTACGACCCAATCATCTCATTAATCGAGGACTTGTGGAAACGAGTGAATGAATGGAGTTGTATGAAAACAAATGCCTTAAAAATTAGCATCGTTCGCAAAACCACTAATAATTCAACAAGCGCGTGATAAAAAAGTGAACACTTAGGATTTTTATTTTGGAACTATAGATATGTCTGAGGAAGAAAGATGACGATGACGTGATATTGCAATTGTAAAAGGGGCAAAGACAATGCTGATAAATTATGTCGATAAAAAAGTCCTTTTGATTTTGCTTGTATTCTGGCTTAAATCACAATCAAATCTTGATTGCAAATGATGTAGATGAAATCCATATGAGATCCTACCAATCCTATTTACGTCGAGTTTGAGCCTCAGAAACAATGTTTGGAAATGAATCGATTCAAGAATGAATGATCGGAGAATATTTCAATTGACAAACGTTGATATGATATTGTAAGTAATAGCGATATGCCTTAAGGCATTCAGGCTTGAATCATGACTTTGTCCTCGAAATGCCAAAGCATAAAAATTCTTTTTCTTTACGTTTACTTAAAAAAAACAATTTTTATCTCAGAACAAAAATTTAAGCAATAAACCACAAAAAATCGTATGCTTACACGCTTGTTCGTAGGTTTAATTAATGCTCCGTAAGCATGCGTAGAAAAGAGTACATATTTGTAAACTAAGGAACGTGCAAATTATGTATGAAATTTTCGTTAGTTATTGTCAGTGCAATGTGATGTAGTGATGTGGCATGGCGTGGCAAGGTGTTAACTTAATATTTAAATGAAAAAATTATAATTTGTCTATGTACTACAATGATATTTACATTAACATGCAAAAATGAGTGTGCTAAATCGATTAAACATGACGGACTAAAATTACCAGGTAGTTACAAGCCTTAAGGATATAATTATTTTTCCTCAAATATTTTTTTACCTAATTAGGCACACTTTTTATGAGCGATGAGAATCCAATATGCTAAAAATGCAACAATGACGTGTTTTATCTCTTGAGTGGTGCCGATTCAGTCGGACAAAAATATTCCTCATTCTTTATTGTGTGAGTGAGCCAATGGGACACCTTTCAATCAAGAAAAATATTATTTCAATTGCTCCGACTTTTTACTTGAAATTCAGAGGTCAACATACATAGTTTTCAACATTGTTGTTATGATTCATACTTGAGATGAAAAGGAGTGTGGAATAATATACAATCATAATCATAATCGGCTTAATCAACAATTGCAATAAAAATAGGCATTGTTAGCGACTTGATATCTCCAAAAGCTGTAGTAGCTACGCCCATGCGAAACAACCAACACCTAAAACGAATGTTTTTGTGCCATTGCATTACATTGACTCCCCCATATTTCAAGATCTAAACATTCAACCGTTTAACTGTGAATACTGCCCATCTACATGCTCCACTATGCCCTAATGTCAACCTTGCTCAATCCAAAAATGACATGAGAGCAATCGTTGTCAAGCGGTTTCGCTTTCTATGATTTACAAAGACGTTCGAAATCTTTCAAATGCACACACATACATACTCAGCAAGAGTAACCAATAAAATAAATTATTTTAAATAGATATCCCCTGATTCGAGCACACGCACTCTGTGAATATTGCGTAATGCATCTAACTAAACTAAAAGTAGAATTGAATTATATACTTTTTCTTACGACTTCAAAGTAGTAGTAGTGACAATATGAATGTGAGATTATAAAATAGTAAAAATCTGCTGCAAGAGTTAGGGAAAATCTTTCGTCATAAAATTTAAAAGTTGCAAATGCCGCATTTCTTCAGCAGTGCAGCAACAGCAGTTAAAAAACAAACTTCATCTAAACACTTTTTTGATAGATCCCTGTACAGGTGTCAAAATAATTGGTTATCGCGTACGGAAGGTATCTATAATTGCAGTGTTTTTGGGAATGCGAATGTAGTAAAATAAGAATGCGTTGGCTCCTTTCCTATCATTTTCCGACTGCATGAGGTAATTTTAAGTAGGGGATCCTACGTCATTTTAAAATGTTTGTAAAAGATTATCACTCGGATGAAGGCAAGTTAAATAAGATGCACTATCTATATGATTATCATCAAAAAGGTTTTAATGATCATGATCATTTTTAAACTATTTCGTAATGTTTTCTCAGTTATGTATGATGATGATGGTAGTGGTTAAAGAATCTATCTTGAAAGAGTATTGATGCTAAAATCAAGAATGAAAACCAAGGATCGACGGATTAAGTTTCATATTGCATCCTTCACTGCTATTTATTATTGACCCATATTGTCACCTACCTACATCCACACAGGTAGGTTGTTCAGACAAATATGCGTGTAGACTAGTTAAGATTGTTCCTCATTCAAGATACTTTAAGGCTACAAAAAATAAATTATTTATTGTGGGTTTCGGAACTGTCAGCAGCCTTAGAAATGATAAGAATCTTAAAAACGTGTTGCATCAACCAACACAGTTTTTATGCGCATATAAATACCAGCACTCATTCATTTCGTACTTAGCCAAATCGCATAACAATGGTACCTGTCATCATTACAGCAATAATGACAATGACCCGATATTTTTCTTACCCACATTCATTTTTGACAACTACGAAAAAATGATAACAATACCGGGGAAGAGCTTGGGAAGCCAGAAAAAAATGACATCGACTTAAAAGACATTTGAATATGAATCATTCATTATTATACATCGCCCTGCTTTTCCGCTTTCTGAACGTGAACAATACCCGAGATATTATTTTTCGTTCACCTATGTATGCAACCACCACAGCTCCAATTTCAGTTTAGGAGGTCATCAGTATCAGAAACTACCCTATTTTTTCTGAAATCCGGAGGAAGCGTGTATGAACTTAGATTAGGAAAATTACATGGTAAGCTCTACCAAAAAGCGACTTTTCTTTTGGAAGTTTAAATTGGTGGGAATACAGAGTTTAAATTGCATGAAAATCTGTTTTGATTTTCAAAGTCGATAGTATAACCAATTCGTCTCGACAGTTGACGCTAAACGCTGTTGCGTGTGTTCAGAAGAAATCTAGGCCTTCGCTTGAAGATTTCACCCATCACTAGGTACTAGATAAGGAACAAGAAAACCATGAGCTATGTATGATTCCAGCAAAGTCTCAATTTTTGCAATGACATGTACCGTCCCTGTTTGGCTTTCTACTAAAATATCTCAAATTGCATTATTGTTTGACGCTTTATGGCTATTTTGCACTAGGTAATTTATAACCTTCAGATAATGCCATCGTAAATTAGGCTTTTATCGTACGTTTCTAACTGAACTCACGATATCGTATTTCCAACCAAGTGGCTTTCTATTTTCAAAATGCATTCAATACAAAAAACAAATACGACTAACGAGAGCATTTTTTTCTTTTCAGCTCTCAACTTCATATCATTTTGATTGCGATTGGTTAAGAGCAAAAAATGTAGTAAATGCAATGCAGTAGCAAATGTGAAGTAAGGTTCATAAAATATTATGAGAGTTTTTCCCAGACTGACTGATATTAATAGTTTCACAATGAAAACACTGGCTAACATGGCATGTCACATTCTAGTCATGCTCGTTTTTCTTCAGTTGATGGCGATGCTAATTCCGATTATCGTTTCTAATTTATCGGTGAAACAGACGAACAGTGTATATGTAGCTATACTATATTACTATACTATACTTGAGACTGATTAATGCAAACTTGAACTTTGAAAATTAAACTATGCTCATTATTGAATATTGCGGCGACTGAATGCAAGCTGGTAACGCATATTTTAATACATGCTCTTGAAAAGAAATAAAAGTTTCTAGATCTAAGCGAACGAAATTCTCCCGATATTGATATTGCTTGCATCTTGCATCCTTTACACTTGTAATGATTAAAAATTAATAAAAAAAATCTGTGTATACTCACAGCAAGTCTGATCCGTTTTACATCGATTCGAACCCAATTATCGGTGGAGAAGGCTATGGCAAGAAGGGCTGTGCTGACTACAGCGGCAATAGTTGCCAAACTGAGAGTTACTGCTGAACAAGGCATTTTGACTAATTGAAAATATTATTGACTTAATTACTCTAATTAAGGAACCACACTACCACACCACTACACACACAAATCAATTTTACACTTTACCCAGGACACTTTTCACCAATTCTGGGATTTTCTTCAGACTTTCAAAGAAAATTAACTGTATAAAATGGGAATTCCGGTGGTCACGTAATAATCCTTATTTCGTCCATTTGTATATTTGGTAGGATGCACAAAAATTCCATATAAAATTCAATATTTTCAGCTCCAAAATTTAATTCAAATTATGATGACCTTAAAAACGAATTCCTCTCACTTTGATCGCATTAAACCAATGAAACCAACGTATACCCGCATGTATAAAAAATATTTTCTTCTTTAGCAAGTTCCGATCTTTGTTCAAATGTGTAGCTATTGTTGCATGTACGTATACAGCTTCGGCAACAGGAAATTTTTTTATTCAGGCCACGACAAAGATTCAAAGAGGACACACAAAGCCAAAGCCACTACTACCACCACTAGCAATACCACCAGTTGAAAATTATTCACCTCTATGAAAAAAGATGATCACAACATCATCATCACACACCAGCAACAATCATCAACAATGAAATTCCTTTCTCAATAACGTTAAATGGATAAAAAACACACTTTATTTTGTACAACTGTACACAGTCTAATTCGTATGCAAATATTAATCCACACTTGAAGACCAACCATACATTCTTCTTCTTCTCCTCTCATTCAATCGACGAGATGGGAATAGAGAAAGAACGATCGTCTTCTTCTCTCCTTCAGGTCTCGATTATTACAATGACGACGACGATGATATGATGTGATGATGACGATATCTTCTTGAGTGGCTGGCTGACTTGGTCAGGGGAAAAAAATTCGAGTTGAGTTCGAGTTTAATACTACCGTAGAAAAGATGAAGATGACCAACGAGTATGACTTCTTTCTTTCTTCAGAACAGCCTATTCAATGAGACGGGGAAAAGAGTCAAAGTTGAAACACTTGTTCATCATCTCCTCATCTTCATTCCAAAATCGAAGAGATGCTCTTGTGTGTAGTAGGTACCTACGTTATGATGATGTGAGTACTAGATACAACGTAAAAAAATCATGCACTGACTGCTTAATACCTTCAGAGGAAAATACAACAATAATAATAATAACAGCACTTCGACTATGAGACGCTGCCGACTCGACTCCACTAACCAAACTGGCTATTCCATCTACGAAAATAAGAGGACAAAAAGTATTTCTATAAAAATCAAAAAGAACTTCATATTATAATATATTCCTAGCTTCTTACATTGCATTATTAAGGTGAGAAATACCATACGGTATAGTAAAGAAGTGAATGCATTGTTATCTCGGCTAATGCTGCTGCTGCTGCTGGCTTGTCTTACCTTGCAAGGTTCGCCTGTACACATGAAGGAGTTGAAGTTACTAGCTTCTCGCCTCGCAGGTATTTCGATTTCTGTAAGGTTGATATAGCTGCTTCAATCAAGATTTTCAAGACGGCGAATAATAATGATTTTGGTAAACGTGAAGCAAGAAGGATAAAAAAGCTAAAGCAGAAAAGGAATAACTTGTTTTAGACCTAGACTTTTCCCTTCTTCTTCCCTTTTTTCATAGAAAATAACACGTTATTCGAAAAAATATCTTCCCCAGACCTACCGAACCAATTCAAACCAAAGTAACTAATCCCAAACCTAAAATGCATAAGGGTGGATGGAGTTTTTTTGATGAAGGTAAAAAACAAGATTCTTGTGATCCGATGTTGATGATGCGAGTACAGTGTTCACATGTAAGATTTTTTATTCATGAAAATACCTACATCTGCTTACGTTCACGCTCAGGTGGAGGAATAAAGCGAGAACTAGAAGAAAAAAATTGAAAGGATCTTTTCGGAATGTTGCGAGGAAATATGAAGGATAATCGTGACACTGCACTGGTATGACGAGGTTTTGCTTGATACATGAAGGCAAACTAATGTCAGTACAGTTTGTAAGGATGATAATGAATTTACAAAAAACTTTCCTTGATTTCTTGGATTCATCGATGTTGATATGCACCTTAAAATTACTGCTGCCCTTAACTGTCTACGCACTTTAAGTCTTGGTCTGCTTGGTTAGCTTTTGGCTTGGCTCAGCATAAATTTTAATTGGCTTCCTTAGTGAAGTGAGCGTGGAGTGGATGGAGTGCATTGAAAAAGGATGTTTAGAAGGTTTTAGGTATCATAATATCATACATCATCATCACATCCAACTTTGGTTTCAAGAAAGACTTGATTTCAATCCTAGTGAACTGTGCATTTAAATCCTAACCACGCCATCAAGTCAGAACATTGTGGTAAAAACGAAAACCTCTTCTGAGGATAAAACAATGCGTGTTTGATTACTTCCACTATTATAAAATTATACTCACTTATCGGATTCAATCTTACATTGTAGAGATCACTAACGTGTGTGTGTGCCTACCATCACTCCAACTCAACGTCTTGCCTAGCCATCAATATTAATATCGGCTCCTGAGGCACCTCATAAGAAAAGGGAGCTTAACTGCCTGACTAGAAAAAAATATTTGACCTCATCTTCATATTCGTTTTCATTCTCAAGAAGCTATAGAAATAATACGTAGGCAGGCAGACGTTTGGTTGCGTTGTTGTTGCAGCTAGCTAGCAGTTCAAACTCTAAAAAAATGAATGCAAGTTCTTCTACATTGCGGAGATAGGGGAGCCTTATCTGATTTGAATGTACGTAATGCAGTGCACCTGCAAACAAGGTGCTCACATTACTTTTGGAAATTGTGTCGTCTCGCTCATTGTTTGAGGGATATTATGCTGTGTGCTGGGTTGCATTGCATAGCGCGGTACTAAAAACTTTGTTCAAATCACAGTCGCACAGCCACGCAACTAATTTTAAAATGCTGTCTTAAGAAGACGTTCATTGTTCTCTTTTTTTATAGAGATAGTATGCTGCTCTAGCTTTATGCATTGTTGAGATTTCTGAAAAAAGCTTGAGGCATCTACAGAGGCAGTGGCAACTGACAACCTGTTGCGCCTTTTTTACTAGGCGTGCTATATCGCTGAAAGGCTGAATTGACTAAATGTGATTCACTCAATCCATCTAAAAGCATGCTGTTAAGCTGAAGCTAAAGCAGGTATGGTATAATAATTATGTATTTATAGGAAAATCTTTGTTTAAATGCATGTATGTAATACCAACGATGGATATGAATGCCTTTAAATAGGCAATTTACCAAAAATGTTTCAGGCAACTGATGCAAGTTTTAGAATTGCTGAAAGCAAAAAAACTATTGAATTAAATTAAATTCGATTTTAAAGCATCTTTTATTATTTATTGCTGATCATTCATCATATTTTTGACTTGCTTACATCCATCTTCAGCGATTGTATACTAATGTAAGTAGTATAGGTACAAACTTTCTATGAAGACAATGAAAAATATCTGGCTTACTATCAATGAAGTCGATTGCATGCCGTCATCTTGTTCTTTTTTCTTGATTATTGACCATCTCGTTGGTTTGTACTGATGCGATGGTATCCTACCAGCAGCGAACAAGACTCCCTCATGCTAACAGAAAAAAGGTGTGGAAAACTATTTGCGATTGCAAGATCACTTTTTGTTTTTTTTTATATTCGTATTCTATGTTCATAATTTCATGCATTTACCTGAAATAAGTGTATATTTATGTGTCGAATTTAAACCATGCATATTCAGATTTCAGATACACTTAATTCTTCCTTTAATACCCTGTTCACGTTTCTTCCTTATAATCGTAAAATTCGAAATTAGAAAACACGTTTTCCTTTTTCCATTGCGCTTGCAATGATCATTCCTTTTCAAAGACAGGATGTTTTCAGTATTTACGAAGGAAACTGTGAAGAAGACGTAATTTTTAATAAAGGAGTACGCGTACGGAACGTATTGGTAATATGTACTTGGCAGTACTGGCAAATCAAAGTAATTGCAACAAATGTGAACTATCTATAGGTTTACTTTTATGAAAGAGGATGTCTCTAATTGTGTTTTCTATTGCTACTCTAACGTATTTATGATTGTGACAATGACAAGTTAACTTACAGAGGGTTTAAATAATATCGGCTGCCTTACACAACCACGTTGAGGGTAGCATTGTTTCTGTTAAATTTAAGTTAACTTCCCTATTTAGCTAAGGGTTTTAAGGGGATCATGATTTCAATTCGTCGCAGAATATTTCCGACTATATACAGTAATGAAGGAGGATACAAACAAGGAACAAATGCCAAACTTGCTAAATTATTGCTAATGCTTAACTCCAGCTTAATATTATGTGATAATGCGGGCGGATACAGTGTTGAGTGCAGGACGTGATTTCTATAAATGAGAGAGAATTCTTCCTATTGAAAAGAAATGTGAGGAAGCAATAATTAATTAGTGTACAATTATTACAACTCTGTACTATAAACTACATAGAGGTAATATTTTTGACATTGACTGTCCTTTAATTGCTGTATTGACACTGATATTATCGGTGAAATCTTGTCAAGTTTAAAAAATCATGCGACACAAGCTAGTTACTAGTCAATAGTCATTACCATCAACTTGTGTGGGAATGTACTGGCGGTACTATGTATTTGTTTTTTCAGTCCTCAAACATTAAGAATTATTGCAATTGATCAGCCCGATTTTATGCATGTATGAATGAATGAAAGAAAGAAGTTATGAGAAAATGCAAAATTTACGTCAGCACAATAAATGTTTTTGGAAGGTTATCCAAAAATTACATAAAAAATCTCAAGGTAAAAAATGTATAGGTAATAATAGTCATGATGCTAGCTTGTCTCTAGTCTCTACTCAGGATGCATGGTTGTGATCATTTTAAGTATGGGGTAAAAATGACTGTGACGACGATGAAAGCAAAAAAAATGAAGATGATTTCGGCTGATTCCAATTCCAATGCTGCTTCACCTTGTTTCAGATTTAGATGTACTTTATCAGGGAAAAATCCTCGTGCACGAAGTTATTACTGACTGACTCCACTGCCAAAACTTGATGATAAAACAATTTTTCTTGCCTACAGTCAGTTTAAAATAAAGTGCAGTTCTCGTGAAAAAGAATGCTGCACTTTGGATGCCATCATCAGTAAAATAAGCAGGGAAAATTATAAAGATATTTTAATCACGACATGGTCAGCCATTTTGAGAGACTGAAACATTTTTTATGAAGATGTGGAGAACCGATGGAAAAAATGTAGAAAATTATTATGATGCAATGAAATGAAAAGAAAACGAGGAAATTTTGTCCGGAAGGATGGAAAACAAGAAAACATTAAAATGCATGAAGAGTCCCGAACATTCATTTTATAGCCGAAAATGAAAAAAAAGTGATTATGCGTGGGGCTGAAAGATGCTGTGGGGATGGAGATTGAGATTGGAGGTGTCATCTAGAACTGCGTGGTTATGATATAAAAACATGAATACTGCGACCATGAAGCTATAAAACTCTGCCTACATGGAGTTGGAGTTGGACACATGAATTTCTTGCTGGAGGCCATAACAAAAATGAATTGAAAGCGACCACACTTGAACTATTTCCCAATACCGGCGAAATGCGATACAAAAACAAAAGCAATATTGCTTATGGGCAATGGCGACTGAAGAGAGAATGCGTGTCGGCATTTCATTCTAGTGCTATTAGGAGTTTGGAATTCCAAAACGCTTAAGAGTAACTTGAGATTTTAAACAAAATCGCTGCGTTGTGTATTTGTTATGTTCACGTACCACCCTGAAAATCTTAAACACAGTCTGGCCTTTCCTTACAAGACAAGTCATCAAATCGAATTTCAAAAAATGAAGGAAAAGCAAAAAATGGAAAATTGTGAAAGGAAGCCGCACAGCACAACCGTCTTAAGTGTCATGGGTAAGGGATAAAGTGGTAATGATGATATGATATGGCATGCTTTGAATAAACAGAAGTAGGAAGCTCAATGCGTGGCTTTAAAAAAGGCATTCTATTGTCCTGCTTTTTTCATCTTGTTGCAATCACAATCTTGATGATGCTGCATAAAAGATAAAATGCAGCATGCAGTAGAAATGAAGCTGCTCTTGATAATGAATAAAAAAGGAGAAAAAAATGAATATCCCTTGCGGGGTTTTAATGTCTTTAGTCCACCTGACCAGACTTCTTAATGAAGAAACTATGACCACACCACATAAGGCAGAGATGAGAAGTTCATGATATCGGTATAAAAGATGACAATGTCGTGAAAAGAGTTTTGGTGTGGCTTGGCTTATAAATGCACTGGCCGGCTTCGTTTTGTTCATGTTCCGTACGAAGTATGAGATTTATGCAAAGTGGTCGATCGTGAGTGTAATGGCGCTTAACATACTTCCGACAAAAATGCTTGTTTGAATAGAGCAAGTGAAGGGCTATCATGATTAAGACTGAATTTTACGCAAATTTGAGCCAGGAAAATTAGAAAAAAGAAAACATGGTTTTCCTTAAAATTCTAAATATGGCGCCATTTTTCCTTTTTTTTTGCCAAGACTAGATTAATGATTTACAAATAAATCTATGTATCATTAAGGCTTCGTTTCTAATTGCTTTGATGGCATCAATTTTTTTCGAATTCTTTTTAATGTATTCGCTTTCTTTTGGAAGATGTTCGAATGAGTTTCATGCATTTGCCAATTAGGCATCTTTCTTTCGGTGTAATGCAATGCATCGCATTGAAAAGTGGACAATTACTGCAAACAAGTTATTACATTTTATCAAGTCGCATTATTATTTATTTCATTCAGGTGAATAAAATGCTCTATAAATAATAGGTAGTTCGTTGCTTTAGACTTTCAACTCTCCAATCTTAAAGCTAATAATAATAATACTGCTTCAAATCAAATCCATCATTTTCCGCTCAAAACCAAACCTGCAGTTTGTCTATAGCTGGCCACTCAAAGTGATAATGGCTATCATTGACATGTGGAACAGTGACGAATCTCTCGAAGGGGCCCAGCTCTACAGCATCCACTGCATCCACCTTCAGGAAGTAGTCTGGGTCGTTGATATCCACAAGAACAGAGTTTTCTTCAATAAAACGCTTAACCTCTGGATCCATTTTCACATCGTGAGTCTCTTTAGGCATCGGTGCCGGTTTTTCCGAAGATTGCTTATGAGCCTTCATGAAGTAATACTTGTAATAACCTGGAACAATTCTTTGCCAAATGTCATCCCACTGAGGGGCCAATATTGTGAACAATGGAATCGCAATCCAGACAATGGTTAAAACCGTGAACCACTTTTCCCATTTCAGAATTTTCTCCTGGACCACCTTGTCGCAGCGTGCGCCCGCTACGGTTTTATTAAGGACTGCGTTTCGTTTCGCCCTGATTTCTGAAGTAATCAGTGGCCAACACAGACACTTGGTGTTGTTCGGATCATATCTGTCACTGTCAGCACTACAGTACGAATTTCCAAAGCATGCCTTCAGCGATCCACCAGCTCCACCGGCAGAGTTGTAGACTTCTATCTTGTGGACTATTGGCATCAATCGACTCCCAGAAGAGTAGTTACAGGACTGGCCTGGAAGATGCCTATAATATTAGATTCTGCATGTGCGAAACCGAAAAAATGAACTTAATGGTGTTTCAATACCGCTTTCTATTCCACAATGACCTCCTTTAGTCGCCACCAATCGGACTCCGCCACTCGCAACTCCACATCCACATCTAAGGGTGTTATTATCGGATTTCATGCACAACAGTCCCCTTCGTCGATAATCACAGACATGCTTCGCCATTTTCTGATTCCTTGACCAAAGGTCATCCGCCGTATTCCCCAGAATTTCCCACCATCCATCTAGCTTGAAAAAGTAATCGTCGGGAAGATGCCTATAATATTAG
>JAHZNI010000735.1:0-10461 GCA_027744415.1 Seira ritae
AGAAAAAAATCAAACTGAATTGAACCACTTTAAACAAAAAGAATAAATATGAAGTGTGTAAATTGGATTGAAGAAGGAATTGAAGAGTAAATTGCTTTTTTTTGTCTAAATCCACCCTGTCATACAGATCTTCTGTTTCAGGTAATCACGTGAATATAATAAAAATCATCCATTCATTACAATCACTTCTCTTGTTTGCATTCCATCGCTACTTTTTCTCGAAATAAATTGTCTTTTTTGTCAATTTCATCTTATACAAATACATCCCTCTTGTTTTTGTCGACGCTGACGCTTCTACTCCAACTCCAATCACTTCAGGCGTATCAATCGCGGTGGAATCTCCGTTATAATAATTTAGGTATTTAGTGGGCTTGCTCTATGAATTAATGTTAAGCTCTGGTACGTCCTGCTCCTGGTACTAAACAAATCGTCCATCCTTTGCCTCGCTTGCATGCAAAAAATTTATAACTCGATCAGTTAGCTAATTTTTTATTATTCAAGCCCATATCGGAAATTGAGCGAAATGTCAGTAAAAAAATGCTCCATCACCACCACAAAACTTTATAAAATAATGTAAAACAAAAAATGCATTATTATAAGAAGAGACCTTGATTGTTAGTCATCATCATCATCGTGATCTTCGTTGTCTCCTCGCTCGCAAAAAAAGGCGTAGTATGTTCTTAATGCCTAACTGTAACATGAAGATTGGATCAAGTACTCACCTTTTTATTTATTTCTTTTTGATGATGATTATTGATCCTGAGAGCAGCAGTATGTGCGCATTTGCTCATTACTAAATCATGCCGAGTGAGTCGAACACAACATGCAAGAATCAGTGAGGGCTCGCTCAATAATAAATAAATGATTAAGTGTAGCGAAGCGAAGAGGTAAAGTGATGGTGTGATTTTCTTGGATGTTACTGCTCGAGGTCGGGTGGAGCTCTCTTAATTTTTCAATAACACATCACATCACAAGTAAATCTCCCAAAAAAAATCAAGTCACACGAGACGACGACATTCATTTCACATCCTTCTCCTGAGCTCTTTTTGCTCGTCTATTTCTTTGCAGAATCCCCAGAAATAAAATGAACTAAAAACGTTGTTCATTTAGTAAGTAGTAGTTCTGCTTTTGGCTTTTAGCTAGAAAAAATTAAAATGACAGGATTCCTAGCTTGAATGTATGTATGATGTCTGGAGGGGACGGTGGCCGTCAAAACATGATCTATGGAGAGAGTCGGCTAAAGAGCAACAATTACCTGAGAAAAAAATAGATTAGCTCTTTATAATACACCTGTGATATGATCCTCCTCTAGACATTTCTAAGCTGGTAGGATTAATTCCTCTGAATGCATCTTAATCTTGACATTTTACTGGATCAAGTTTTCATTTCCTCAAGAGGAGAAGAGTGAGAGGGGCGATGAGCTCCACTTATCTCCTTTGGTGTATTTGACAGGTCACGTGACAGATCCTCATGTTCTCTGCTAAAACTTAAATGCTTCTGTAGTAGGTACTCTCTTGATGGATGGAGGCCACTTAAGAGACATTGCATTGCTTTGGAGTTTGGATTCGATAGAAAAAAGATGGCAAAGATGTCATGTCATAATGATGATCATGATGCTATCATTATTATTCTTTTTTAGATTCATTGGAAGTTATAAAAAACAAGATGAATTCTCTGTCGAAGGGAATAATAATGAAGAATAAGCTAAATCAATGAATGAATGAGTGACTGATGGATTTTCTGTAAATGTAAATGTGAGAGTGAGAGCCATTGCAATTTACGAGGATCAATCGAGAACTGTAGCAACCTGCAACCTACGACGAGAGGGACAAGAAAGATATGGCTAATTGTGATCCACCTTAGATGATCTTCTCCATAGGTGGGGTCATACTTAATATACACGATGGAAATGCATAATGGCCGAATTGCCACCATTTACGATTCGTAGCCAGTCATTATCATTATTGGCGTGCCTATAGTCTTCCACATAATCCTTCAATTAACAAAGCTGCGCTACCACTAATTATCCTTTAGTTCAGTCAGAAGAGCAGCTCTACATGATCACAAAACAAGAAAACAAGTCTTCTTGGTTGGGCCATGAGATTATTTGGATGCTCCTGTTTTTTCTTTGAAACGAAGAAACGCTCTCGGTAATAATAATGATGATGGTTACTTACATTACAGATGAATCTCTAATGAAGCATCTTGAATATATCTCCCTTCTTGAGCTTGTTGCTGCAACGTCCAAGGAATCCAATGATACAATTTTCTATCTGCAATAATCATTTTTTTATTTGTTGTAATAATCGTATAACAGCCCCTTTTAATAAGATTCAATCAATCGAAATGCAAATCTCATTTCATCACCATGCATTATGCAGATATGCCATCGTCAAAATATGAAAATCGACAAGATCGAATACAAATCAAGATCTGTGAAGTTATATAACTTGAAATCTAATCCTATAAAAAACTTTTTTATTGCTTTTCTTGTGTGTGGATTTTTGTTGCTCTCGTTGTTCTTCTTCTGATTGTTAAACTGAAAAGAATGAGAAATTATAAAATAAGAAACAGGAAGGTTGTACTACTGCTCAACTTAAGGATATTCCTTTTTAACAACTCTCAACACTTTCCTTCTCGTTGATTGATTTACTACTCTATTAAGTTCTCAGTTTGAAGGGAAAAAATATCATCTATAAAAAGCATTGTACTTTTACCGAAAGAGGAACAAAAGAATTGCATAAAAAGGCCGATGAAAGCAAGGTCGACGTCTTTCGGCTTCGAAACCCATTGTTCCTTATTCGCCATTTTTTTGGAAGGTGAATGTGATGAGATGAGAAGAGATGGGGGAAGGAACATGAACAGCAAGAAGGAATTTTTTATCTCAAAATGTGGATGAATTGGGGCATGAAGTACAAAAATACGAAAACGGAGCGGTTCGTATTCTTTAAACTCATCTCAAGCAAAAAACCGTGACAAACAAGAGCCTTTTTTCAGGGACTGTGTGTGCCAAAACCTACTTGACGATTTCATAACAGAAAATGATCATAATGACAGGGATGGAAATAATAGGGTTCTGTTTCTGTTGTGTATCAGTATCAGGAGCTGTAAAAATGACAATTGGCAGTGGTGATAGTGATGATGATGGTGGAGGTGGTGGAGTGTGTCTCAAGGAATTAAACTTGTGTTTTTCAGAGATGCATAAACCCATTAGCGTGCAAGAAAAGCCGAAAGGCTCAGGCGCTACTTTTAGATGCTGTACAAGAATGAGCAGCTCATGAAACAGGAGGAGTGAATGAGAGTGAGTAAATAAAAAGCTTCGATTAGCGACGCTGGTATAAATTATACAGTTTTAAAAGTGAGTAACCTTTAAATTCGAAAACAATCTGTTGAAGATCAGCCGTAACCACTAATTAGTCTCGAATTGAATTAGGTGTTGCTGCTCACGCTGAGTGAGCAAAAGGTGGAAAAATGCATGAGGAGCCCTTGAACAAAAAAAGAGAATAGAACATCGAACCTACAATTTTTTGCTGAATTGGATGGATAAAACTTTTCAGACCTCGGAAAAGAGTTTTCAAAAAAAATCTTGTGTCGTGTCATTGCATTCATTCTGCATTCTCGAGTTGAGACAATTGGACGAAGAAAGGATAATTTTGCAATGGAATGGAGTCATTCACGATGGCGGTGGTGTGGTGATCATGATGATGAGCATTTATTACGCCCAGGAGCGAACTCAAATCGCAAAGTCATCCATTTGTTAATGTGTTCCTTATGTCATGTGAAGGTGGCTACGATTGCCCCGCGTTTAGGACATGTCTTTGTCTGTCCGCTCATGCATGCCAAGAAGAAAAAAAATTTTCTCGCAAACTTCGAATCAAAAATCACAAGAAGCGTTAAATGGGTTAAGGACACGGAGAGGCTGATATCACTTTTATTCCTGCTGCGTGCTCAGCTTGTAATTTCTGCAATAAAATTCAGGAATTTTTTCAGAAGCTATTTTCGAGCATGATACTTGAAAAAAATATTATCTTGAAAAGTGGAAGGAATTGATAGGAATCATGACTAAGTACGAGCCCCCTCTAGTCAGCAGGAAATCTTGTGGTATGCAACGGAGCTGATACATGCTGTCGATTACGATGATACCTACATTCCTTTTCCATCATCACATCACTGACACTGGCAGATCTGAAAGGGACTTCATCCTGAAGGTCCTTCCAAACCGAGCTTGACTGCGCAAAGAGACATATTAATGCAGATTTTCTTTCCTGCAATTAGGAATCAAGTGACGTCCGTCATTTCCTCGACAGAGAGGAAAAACGCTCCATTTATCACTTCCGTATGAAATAAGCTCATCCAGACTGTTTAGATCATCACAACAAGTGACTCCCCTCATTAAGTGTATATTTGGCCATTTGTATCAAAATGGTGCCATAAGTTTTTAATGTATATTACTTTTTTGTACAGATTTGTGAAAAATTGAGAGAAGGGTTGATGTGAAAAAAGCACTCAAAAACGTTTTTAAATAAAAATTATGATGCAAAGAGTAATTAAAATGCAGAGTATGTTGTATGTAGAAAATACGTTTTAATGCTTTATCATATTTTGGCAGAAATGTATCAGTTCATTGGTTTTTTTACTGTAGAAAGTCACAAAAAGAAACACTTTGGTTTGTCGCGCCAGGGCTCTCATCATCACCATCATCCCTTGTACGTGCTTTGTCTACGCAAATCCTGTAGCTGGAAGCGTACAATTTTCTTCTCCCATCACATCACATCACCCAGTGCATGTCGATCGCTTTAACGATTCAAATCAGTGAAGAAAAAGCTTTTATCGCGTACCTGAGATCATCACAAATTACGCGAGTTTCCTCTCGATTATGNAACGATTCAAATCAGTGAAGAAAAAGCTTTTATCGCGTACCTGAGATCATCACAAATTACGCGAGTTTCCTCTCGATTATGCAAGAAAAATGGGGTTGTTAAGTCAAATACACAAATACACTCACATTGCATCGCATTTTTCTTATTCACTTTCATCTTTTCTTTGGAGTTGAAGAGTTGTTCTGATAATATTGTACCACCTTGGGAAATATTTTAATTACCGGGTTTACCCTGCCCACAAGATCCGACGTGTGTGCGAGCGAGAGGTTTGTGTAGCTGTCATTCTTCTTACACATTTCCTTCTTGTATATCGTTAAAAGAATTTTTTGCACCATTAAATATGTACAAGGCAAATAATAATATTTCGTTTACGAAATGCATACTTTTTTTAGGTAATGAAATTATTTCATTCAAGAGGTTTCACCGAAAAACATTACACTTTTTTTGTATGTACATTGAATAGGTAAGCTCTTCATGCCCCGGAGTAATCTTCAAATGAATTTGGTAACACCAACACCACACCACCAGCCAACCAAAAAAAATGCTTCAATACAGCAGCTTTGACTGGGCATGATTATCATTTCACCATTCACAGAATTTTTCAGGTAGAGCCATAAAAGAAATGATCTCATTTGCATGAAAAGTACGAAAATGAGTGGAAGATGTGATGCGATAGACATTTAAATGGAAAGCATGAATGAGGGCACAATATCTCTGGAGGTAAATGGTGCCTCCAGGCCCCCAGGTACCTTGTTTCCATCATCTTCCTTTGTCTCTTAAATATATTCATCATTTTTTTCGGTAGTCGTGACCGGAATGTAACCCCAGTAAAATCTCTGATTTACGACAGAATAAATCCACATGGTACTTGTCATTTCAAAAATCTTTTGAATGCGCACTGCTTCATTTAATCATGGGGAATATGTCAAACATTTTGATGACTCTGTGGGCTTTACTTAATGTATCCTGAGTAATCTTTAAATTCTTCGAAATGACAAGTAAACTCAAAATCATCTTCGCCATGAAAATTCTCCACTTTTTTCATGAAACAAGACAAAGTTGAGAAGAAGATGCAAGGAAAAGAAAGAAAACAGTCCAGGTAATGACGGCAGTAAAAGCATCATTTTAGCCACGAGCGATGTGGAGTAGAGTCACAGCCACAACAATCGCATAAATAGGGAAGTCCATTAAAACTCAAAAGATTTTTTTATCCGTTTGCTGAGAACATTTCAAAAAAATTTATGGACATTATATTAGTCACATGCAATGGTTTTCCTGGGTCGTCTCCTTGCATACTTAAGTCCTTATGATGACTGTGACTGTAACCGTCATGAATTCAAAATATGAAATATGGAAGTTTGCATGTAAATGGACGATACATTTTCTTTAAAAGTTTGAACTAAAAATGTTAATTTTTTTGTCAAAAACAGGAATTTCTATTATCGCCATTGGCCAGTACAAAGGTGAAACATTTGATGTTTTTATTTTTGTGATGAGATGATTTGTGCGATGTGTAGGATGCAATGCCCTTTGTGCTTTCCTTTTTTAATGCCAATAATCATAATTGCAATGAATGCCTTTTGATGATGATGATGATAATTGTAGTTCAGACGTTCATAATCTGTTTTTGAACTGTCTTGTCTGCCGTAATTCGAAATCCAAATCCAAGTTCACGTGAACTCTTGAGACTGTGATCTAACTTATTTAAATGGAATTTGTCTTGATATATGGAATATCACTTTAATGTGTTTTATATAATACCTCTTTTGAACTATCGTAATTATTATTCTTCTCTGATGCCAAGAAAAAAAACTACGTAAAACATTAAGTAAAGCCTTAACAAGAAAAAAATAATAGGAATTCATTATCATTATATGATTTTCATTTCATGATTTCAAAAATTTCCATTTCATTCTATTCTAAACGCTGTTGATGTGATGTGTATCTTTGTATCGTACGTTTTGGAGCAAGTGTAGCGTAAAGGGCAAAGATCTTCATAGATGAGCTCTCAAATACTCATGTACGGTCTTTTTTACTCTATGCGTGCCCTAGTGCTTCACTTTTTTTAAATCTCGCAATTAAATCTGACAAGTTCCTTCTAAAAGCATCCCTTTTTACATAATAGTGGAGGGGCAGCGCAGTGAATGCACTTTTGTTTTCCTTTTTCGAACTTATTAAGCGATTGAAGCAAGTGTGACCGACCTTTCTGTTGAGAGACTTAAGTCCACCGACCCCTACAATTTTTTCTATTATTTTGGGAAGTGCTTATCTTTTTTCTCTGTTTTACACAGCTTTCCTATTCTCTCCTTCATCCTTGAGACTCTTGACTCTACTCATTATCTCCAGCACGAGTCATGTCAAGTCCTCCCAAAACTTTTTTTTAAGTTACATCGACACTCTCAGAATATATGTAACGGCCAATGGCTACACTACACCTTACTACTTATAAATAGTTTATTGATGATAAAAAATGATAATCCTCGACAGAGATAATGAATGTATCATCGTTGTTGCAAGTTGCAACATCAACATCGTTTCCCTTTTCTTCACTCTCTTGAAACGACATCATCATAATCATATCATTTTCGCAAAAATGTATGACTTTTTCCATTCATCCACCTTTTTGGTGCACAGTGCGCTTTCATAAACTCCTGTGTGCATTTAATGATGAACGTGTTTATCGTGAAGCTTTCTCGCGAGCAATATGGCATATTCCTTTTTGAGCCAAAATGCTTAGGAGGCAGGTGAGACGGTGAGTGAACAAAGCATGGCATCGTATTGCATTATATTATTGGCATCATCATCAAAAACATTTTTGTTACAATTTTTCTTGTAGCCACAGATTATATACCTGATTTGAAATGGTCATTTAGGAAAAAACATGGTCATGCTTTGTTTTCTCTCATTTTTTCTCAATTCGCCCATCTCTAAACTACATGCTATTCTCTGGGTGCAGGTAAATTAGGCATTCAAAATAATTATTATCGGATGTTAGGCAAAGTAAACGAGCAAAATCAGCCGCAGAAGACAGTCATGCACTTAATGAACCACTTAAGCAACCTGTAGTAGTTGATAATACATAATATTTGATTAGTTATATTTATACTCTAGATAATATTACTATTATGTGTGTTTGTTTGTTTGAGGAAAAAGTCGTGATGATAAAAAGAACATTTGTCACCACCACGCGATTGCCATCAACATTCCATTAATAAATGGTCTGAAACATGGGCATTCTTTTATCACTGCAATCATGATGATTATGAGGACGTTGAGGCTACTGATGATGATGACATTACAACTACTACGTTGATCTTCTTACTCGTCGGCCACTGCTGAATATGATCCAAAAAAATCATGCTTTCTTAATTAAACGTTCCACGCAAGCGGTTTGCCTTATTATTACATCAGAGATGCAGCTGCAGCGGTAATGTGCGTGAGCAAATAATGCATAAATGTAAGATGGACTTTTTTATCTGGGACATCTAAAGCGGCATAATAACCAAATCAGTGACAAAATAAATACAAACAAAGTCGTTGAAAATTATGTCATTGAGTCGAGTGTTCTTGGGAAAGACGCGAACGCGGAATCAGGAACCGCCCCGTGGAAATACAAATATTTCATCTTTCATGTGTCATCATCATTAATATTTATATGCAATCAGAATAATTTCAAGCACGCTTTTCGGTCGTTTTATTTACTTACTTAAACGTGAGCATTTCATAGCTTGAAATACGTCGTAAAGTAATCAGACGCAATTTTACAAAACGGAAATGATTTGAGAGACGCTAAAATTTAGGATAGGCTTAATTTGTTTCAACAGGAGGGCCCCCTGAAATGCACCGAGGGACTGCAATAATAATTTATTCTCGAATAATAAAATGTATTTTGAATCGAATCGATATCGATATAATGCATAAAATAAAAACTACTGATTTTTTTTACATATTTTTCTTGATTTGTGTCCAGATGAAAAGCAGTTACCTCTTCAAAAAAGTTGACGCTGAATTCCCAAACTGGCATTCGTTTTTAATTTTTGAGCATTTCTGAAAAATTTTCAATTTATTTGCTTAGATTTTAAAGGAGCGCTGTCGCTGTCGTAGACCTAGTCTGAAAATAGTTGACACATTTGAAAACGAAATTAATCATGAAG
Source organism: Seira ritae (assembly GCA_027744415.1). NCBI lineage: Eukaryota > Metazoa > Arthropoda > Collembola > Entomobryomorpha > Entomobryidae > Seira > Seira ritae. The sequence goes on from JAHZNI010000735.1 coordinate 9,035, forward strand.
ACATTCGGGAAACGCATGGCTCAAAACCACAAACAAACAAAAACGTTCCTTTTTAAAGTGTTATGTTTCATGTAATGATGAGATTTTCTATATAATCATGAATCTCATAAAACGAACTAAAGTAATTTATCGAAAGTTTACCTCGCTTTAAGCATGAACGTACTTGCTACCACTGCACTACTACCAACAGTACCAACTACCTTCCGGATATAAAAAAAGATCTGCTCTGCATTTTATTGATGATCATATTTAGATGTTACGCAATGAAGTTTTTTTCACTTGTATCATGTTTTTACTTAAAATTAAGTTGAGGCACGATCATCAAAATGATGTATCGAAAAATGTTATATAATACGTAATTTCTAATTAGCTCGAGCCCAAAACTTCTTTTGAAATATATTGTATGGGCATCTACATCTACGCAGAGCGTATTTTTTATGTTGTGGTAGTGGTAGTTTCTTCTAAAAATCATCTTATCAGAGTTTTATCTCTCTCATCGAATCTTATTAGCTAAGCAAATGCTTCGAGTAAAAAAAAAGTTTATAGAGATTTTGAAATGAAGTATTTGAAATACCTAAGTAAAGAGCTCATACGCACATACAATTTTGATGCAGTGGATATTCAAAGTAAAATGCTTCGATTATTGAATCAAAATGGTCGACTGATTTGCATGAAAATATTTTGCAGGGTGCTGTGAAGCTAATTCCATCACATTATCAAGTTTCATGTAAATATTTTTCTTCTACTAAATGATAAGATATTGAAAACGAAAATTCGGACTGCACTGCAAATGAAGGGTACTGCTATAGAATAGCTAAATGTTTTACGATGTGTTTTTGTTAATTAATCGATAACATTAGCATTCAACACGAGGCAAGCGGTATGTAATTTTGATGTATTGAAGCGAGGCATTAAATATTATATTCATCTCACAAGATCATTGAAACAAGACTTCTGGTACATCCTAAAGGTTCGTTATGAATTTTTAAATGTAAAGTTTGTTTTAGAAGAGAGATGAAAGTGTTGTAGGCATTATCATGCGTGAACTTTGTTATGCAAATATGCATACAAGAAGACTAAGACAAGATTGCATTGTCCATTGTATAGAGTATTGAACTGACTATGACGGTTCAATTTCAATATATATTATATCTCATAATATGTATAGTCGAAGATTTACCAATTAAACTCCAATGGCAGAGATCCAAAATTATTAAAATCGTGATCAAGCTAAGCAGTGCAGTGGCTCCATTAAGTCCCTTAAGATATAGTTAATATGCTTTGGGGAGTTAGTATGAACTTTATTCCCTTTTAATTTACCCCCAAGCTAGAAAAAAATTTGCAATGCGTGTGTTTTGTATTTAAGGGAGTAGGTAACTAGAAAACATATTTTTGGGAAACGTTATATGAGTTGGATTATCATGATG
>JAHZNI010000736.1:0-15609 GCA_027744415.1 Seira ritae
TAGGTGATCTTACTGCGGGGATATTTCATTTGATAATGGAAGGGAATCCTCCGGGTAGAATGGTAAGTAAAAAGTGCAAAACTTGTTTTTCGCTTCTACATCTACACTGATTTCAGGTTTCTGATTTGATAAAAAAAGGATTTCTCTGTAATTCCGGCATAATAGAATACGTCACCTAACTCACATGTTGTTGGTATTTGGTATGTTGTATTTCTCTCTGCATATTACACTTTGAATTGTAAAAACAGTTGAAGGTGTGTAGGTCAATCTGTGTAGGAATTAGTCGCTGATTGAAATAGCTCCACGAACATTTCATCTTATTTCAAGATTGTACGTTTGACATTGGAAGTAAGTTATCACCTACTCTGGACGGATAATTTGTTGATGTTGGTGAATTTGTCTTTTGACTTGAGCCTCTGACAATATGCGCTCTGACGTGTAAATCGATGAATGACTAAAAAGTTAAAGTAGTGCATTAAATTATTAAAATGAGCTTCGGTTGACATATTACTAATTGGCAACCGCAACTGACTTAGCTAACTCATGGAAAAGGTGTAGAACTAGAAAAAACTAAAAATAATTAAACTTCTACATGAAGTATGAAGTCACTGTTATGCAGATGCTGTTCTAAAACTCATTCATTCATTTTAGAGGAAATTCATTATTATTGTACGTTATGTGTCACATGGACACGAGGCAATGCTCATTGTTTAACTTTTAGGATCAGGGTGAGATTGTCTATCTGAATGTGCGTTTAAGCCCTCAAATCTCTTACGCTGCCTCCCGAAATCTCAGTGATGTTCCTGCTCACTCTAATTTGAGCTGGCAAGACTTTTTCAGGACTGTAAATGTAAGTACTTACATATATCTTTCCCTCTCAAATAGTCATCGTGTGACATATTACTATGAAATTAAATTCAATCTAATCTGAATGAGTTGAATTTTCCCTGAGGAAACTATAATTTTCCTGTGACATTTACCTCATTTCTAGTTGGACCTAAATCCCAATGACCATTACATTAGTGGTCCTGCGGGTGTTCGGACTGAAGTTAATTCATTGGTATGTGGAATGACATGACATAAATATTTTCTGCATTCCTTCGAAAATATCTTACATTTTCATGAAAATTTCTCCTCAATTTTCAGATTGGCGATTGGATTAGAAAATATCCTTTCAAATGTACGATATATCCATTGACCGTGGAAACCACTAACACAGTTCCTGTGGCCAGTGAGCCAAACAAACCGACTACAGGATCTGACAACGTTGTCAAGATTCCTCTACCTCCTCCTCCTCCAGTTGAAACGAACAATGTGCCTCTGCCCGAAGGGATATTTTTCACCTCAGCCCGTAATAACGATTTGGTGAGTAGCTCGGAGTTGGCAACCAGCAACAATAATAAGTCAGTAAACGAAAAAATGCGAGCTGCTCATGATGAAAGAATGGATGACGGTGACGGCAATGATCAGATGAGAAAAGTGAGGATTTCAAACGTATTTTTGTAAAATTTAAAAAATAAACCTAACATATTTTTATAATTCTATTTAGGAACAGATGAAAGAACGGGCTAAGAAATCATCTACTGGAGCTATGAAGGAGTTGGTAAGTAAAGGACGTTTTTTTAATATTTACTTTGAAGTTTAGTTAACACATAAAAACTTACTTATTGAAAGACTGAAACTTTTTTTCTCACTTTAGCCCGATATGGTTCCAGTGTCCGTTCGACATTCGCTGCCGGAGTTTCAACATGTCAGCATACAAAGTGTGCTAGGCTGGCTTGTTGCTCACCTGGGATGAATTTTTTAAGCTTTGTGATGTAAGAGGATAATCATTATTTTTAGGAAATCACGACCATGTTTTATTTTGCGTACCTTCATTTGAAATTTGACAGGTCGAATTGAATCCGGATGTTTACGTCATTAAGGGATCTAATGGTACTAAACTTGATCTTAATGAGCAGGTAAACAACTTTATATAAGGGTGACACTCTGCAATGCATTCACATTTGTTTTGGTTTTTTGTCGTATAACTTGAAAGTAAACAAAACTCTTGTTTCAGATTGCGACTTACGTGGGAACTTACAGACGTAAACAAAAAATGTACACGATCACCTTGGCTCGGATCCACGAACCGATTGAGGGCCCAATGACTCAGAATACTGTCAATTCGACAATCAATCAGAACCAATCGAAAACAGGAGTTGTAGAGAAGGACATGGCGCACCGTTTTTCTTCGAAGCGATTGAAGTTGTTGGATCAAACGAAAGTTGCCGTAATAAATCATACCTAATCAAATTTTAACTCTTTATTGATTGTCAAGAAAATAATAGTTATTTAGTGTTTTACTTTTGTGGTGTTTTAGGAGCCAAATATTAGCAACGAAAGGATTGCTCAAGGCGTGCCTCAACCAAATCAAAACTATTCAGTCATGAAGCGTCCACCTGGACTTAGAAGGGAATTAAAACGAGCCTCAATGACATCTAATAGATCAGAGACGCCAGTTGATGGAAACGAAGTGTATGACGTCGGCACTGGCAGCGGTACAAATACAAATATTTCTAGTGATGGCCATGGCCAGGGACCTTCTTCCACCAGACGCAAAAGATCCAGTGGGGATAGCGGACAATCATTGTCAGAAGCACCTACCAAAGTAGTCAGGAGGAGAGGCAGAAAGCCCAAGGCCAGAGCTGAGCTTGAATCTGGTCGAATCACGAGCAGTTCGAGAAAAAGTCGAAGTACAAAGGAGACGGTCATGACGGTACGAACAATTTAAAGTTTAAACTGATTGGAAAGTTCCTTATTTTTTTAATAACATTAATTCAATATTTTTTGATTGCAGGATTCAAGTATGGCCAGTTCTTCAGATAGCGATGAGGAGGAATGCACTAGGGAGAAGAGAAAGCGGTTGAAGCGCCTAGTGATAAAATACTTGATGGAAAAAGTGTCTCCTCGGAGCGTAAGTCGTAGTTTAGTTATAGCTTGTGCATTTACCCTCCTTTTTCAGCTCTTTAATTTAAGTTTAAAGAATGATCTTTTCAATAGTTCCTTCGAGTTCGGAGCGAGCTTCAAGCGGTCAGAGACCAAGAGAAATATTTCAAGGTTACATCTCTCGTCCCTCTCACCGCTGGACTTATGGAGCAAACCTTTTGCAGGAAGACTGAAGCAGAGCGTAATATGAAAGTGAAATAATTAAGTGCGAATTCATTTATGGTGGCTACATACAAATCAAGTGTCTTAGTCTTAGTTTAGTCTTCGCACGTGTATTTTGATCTTAACTACATGGAATTTACATTAGATACGACAAAGTATAGTTGATGTTTAGATTGTAGATTAATTGAATTTAAATGAAATGTATCACGAAGATTTTGTAACATTGGGAGTTATAAAAATTAATTAATTTCTTATCTAAATTCCAGGAATCGTGTTTTAAATAATGTTTCCTTTACTATACTTTTGATATTTGTAAGTTAGAATTTTGATATTAATTTGTTGTATGAGTAAGATGGAGTCTTTTGTTTTATTTTGTTCATTTTTTGATTTAATAAAATCGCTTTGCGTTTAAAGCTACTTATTCACTCTTCCAAATTCAAATACTTTCAAATTAAAGCGATTGTAATTACCAACACTAGTAATATTATACTGACGTGGGAAAAGGTGGCTCCATTACTTAGCGAAGGATGCAAATTCGGCAGAATCGGTCTCTTCGTTGTGAAGACTACTGGCGGATGGCGCTTTGTAACAACCACTCGTGTCGTACTTGATGTCGTTGTAGTACTCAGCGCATTAGGTCGCTGGGTGGGTTTCGGCGGAGGTGGCTTGCTGTTCTGGAGTTGGGGACAGCCTTTCTGAGGACAATCATCCACTCCATGAGACTTGACGCATCGATTCACTACAAAAATCTCTCCATCCGGACAGAAATCAGCGAGGGAATCAACTCCATTGTCGGTTTGATAGCAGCGAACGAAATAGTCGCAAGCTCCGGCGACGGGAAATGAGCCAATACTTGGACATTCCAAATTTTTCGTCAGTACCTAAAATTAACTCTCACGTAATTTAAAATTCCATAAACTGTTGAACTAAGAAGGAATGTCTCATTTACGTACCTCTTTGCAATTATTGCTGTGTGACCGAGCCGCAATATTCGAAACGTGAAGTGCTGACGAGGAGGTCGTCACAAGTAAAAGAAAGTGAAGTGTCAGCAATGCGAACACTCTTCCGAAGGAAGGAAAAATTGCAGACATTCTGCTGCCCTTATTCAATGCTGCTAGATCTGCTAAGAATAAAAAGCTTTGGAACGCTAACAACACTGCGTCTTTGAGGAAATGCATGTCGCTGTCTAACCACAATAGTTTCGCAATGCAAACTTGCAAGGATTATTATTACGCATGGCGGCATGTGTGCCAATTCCATTTCTGCATAAAATACTCAAAGGCATGTATGTATCTGGAAATTTTCATGAGGAAACTTATTAAGTAAGACGTAAAAAATGCATTTTGATATTTTGATTGATTGCTCGCTCGTCTGCTTTGCTGAACAAATCAACATGAATAACTTGCATAATAATTAAATCAAAGCATGGTGCTTATCGATTTGCCCCAATACGTCAATTAATTCCAAATAAATGCATAAAATCGGCTTTAAAAGCATATTTTTTTAATTTCAGAACATTTGAATGTTTTCAAATAATATTTATTTTTAACCTAAGCCATTTTAAAACTCAAAGGGATCACATCAAAGTCTCTAGTAAGCACAACCGCTGTATGACTCTTATGAAATGAAGGAACGCCCACTACCTTCACATTATTCCAGTGCACAACCTTAAACTCGGATAAATTCCCGATGACGCAGAGATTCGGTAATGATCCATGCAACCTAAAAATATTTTCTGCTAAAGAGTAAGTAGTATCACAGTAGGTGGGATGCAAATGACCCCATTTTAAAAGTTTCAAGCCCATGTCAATGGGACAGGAAATATCACAGTAGTCCATGCTCTCTTTCAAGTTTCGTCCACTTTGGAGGAGCACGTCGATAAATGAAACATCTTCCCGAAGGAAATCCGCTATTGAGCTGTTCATTAAACTGTGGTTGGAATCTTGGCTGTTCAGAGGATTGGCGTCTGGTGAGGGTTGAGTGACAGCAACTTGGATTCGCGAGGGATTTGTTAGTCTTTTTAGACTTTTGTATTTTCCAGATTCCTGAAGTAGTTTTGGGTGGAGGGGTGGCTGAGGGAAGGAGGATGTAAATGTTGGTTCGTTTTCTCCGGGAACTATAAACACTTCCATTGTGTCCTAGAAAAGTGAAGTTTGATTTTGCACAATTCTTGTTTTTTTAAATCAGTCGGAAAAAATTTTATGAAACCTTACCAGAAGTGGTTGCAAAAACTCATCGAGTTTATCCAAACTGCAATCCTTTTTCTCCACAACGTCATCCACACTTTCTGCTTCACTTTTCGAACCTGAAATGGAATTGCCTACAAGGAAAAGACGACATCTTTTCGATATCACTTCCTTCTGCTCGTAAGCAGATCCAGACAAGCCTAAAAGATAATCCTGGAATAAATCTAAGGCTACGTTGGATCCTTTCTTATTTCCCATTAGTAAACCAGACACGAATACCTGGAAATTAAAGCAAGAAAATTATTTTCAAGGACCTTTCCGTAGTAAAATTGCTATATTCTTACCATTTCAATATTATTCTCCTTTTGCAAAGGCCACTGAGGTGAGCAAGGAGTTGCGAAAATGACATCTTCAACTTGCAAACAATTTCCTTTAATTTTCCCCACAACCGCGATCACGATTCCTGAGATGACCTCATCAAACTTGAGTTTATTTGTCAAATCACTCAATTCTATTTGTCCTGTTCCATCGCTGAGAAAAAGACGCTTCTTTGCACAGGTCATGCTTTGCAATGGTAATGAAGCCACTCCTATATCATTAAAGAGCTTTCCGAGTCTTTTCGTTTTAACTGAGCTGGGCTTATCCAAGACGCCATAAAATACTGCAGGCATACACAGGTAATAAAATTACTTTGTAATCTTAAATTATCTTAGGATTTTAAAATGTATGATTTTTTAGTATTCACCAGAAATGTGTTCGGTATCCTCTATATTACTGCCCCCAAGTGTTGCTATTTTCACTCCCGACCATTTCCCATTGTTCTCAATTCGATTCTTCAAAATCGGCCCATAGCTTTCCAGCCTTTCTTTTGCAAGTGAAGTTAACCCATTAACTTTATTAATTTTCATCGAATCCAGCACCATTGCATCACTCCCATAATATTCTGAGCATGGACTTTCTCCATTTCTGAGATTCATAAACTCAGACAATCTTAAAGATTTTATGTGATTAGAAGGATTCGGTAATCTTTGAATAGAGAGCATTTGCGACTCGGGTTCCATCAAATCACTACAATTTAGCATGTCATTTGTAGGCACCGTTGTTGCATGTGTGTAACTATTGCTCCTTGATAAGCTCAAGGTACTCGAGTGAGTTTTTCCTCGCCGTTTTGGCCGGTATGTTGTGATGTTTGAAATTTGAGAGTCCAAAAATACATTTGGGAACAATGATGAGCCGGACGCAGAGGGAATCTCATCTTGTCCTGTGATTACTTGGTTGTTATGTGACAGGTTTCTCAAGGCAGTGTCACAGAATTTTGACATAAGGAAAAGTGGCATGTCCACATCCAGCTCCATTATATCGTCTTGTGGAGCATTAGGATCTGCACTTGAGCCATTTGGATTCATGGTTAAAGCTAATTATTGCACATGGTCAATTTTAACGAAAATTATGCAGAGATTGTGAGCGAGTGAATACTGATATCTTGAAGAAGTGTAAAAGAGAAGTCAGATGGATTTGGATTTTTTGTCTATCCATAGACCTTCTCAGATATGTGTTGCCGCTCATTGCTGTTTTTTACATGTTGTGTGAGCCGTGAACGTGAACCTATGGAACGTGCATACTTTTTTATGCTCTTTGCTAAGAGCATTATTTGTAGTTTGTGCATGCAGACTTTTCTATGCAAAAATATTTTAGCTTGTTATTAAAAGCGTAAATTATTTTATGTAGATTCTATGGACATAATCATTATTTATTTTCAATGTAGTGTCATTTTTCTTATAAAACAGTCTTTAATCTTTAAAATATACGAGCATATTATCATGTAACAGGTTTTAATCAAGAAACCATGCAGTTATTCTTAAAAACATTTGCACATCCTATCCTACACGATTGAACCACAGAGATATACAGAGATAAGTATGAAATCGCGGCTAAAGTTTCAGAACTTAATTATTGTTAAGATGATGAGCTTATCTTTGCATTGTATAAAAGTTAAAAATGAAGTTTCCAATATTATCACAGTTCAATGTTATTCTTTTATTCCTTTCCACGTTCATCAAATCAACTTGTTTTTTGAATGGACGCACGATATCCTGAATGTAGTCATCTTTCGCCATGTCAAACTGAAAAAAATATCCGAAATTGAGTAAATATGAGCAATAAACTTCGACTTCATAAGTTTTATCATTATCATAAAATGGACTGCCAAAAATTAAAATACATTTACCTTCTCAAAGTATTTGTACATTTTCCAAAACATGGGGCAAATCGAAGAATTGTGAAAGACGCGTCTATTCCCATGCATAATCTGGATACCTTTCCCTTCCGGAGGGGAAATTTCTGCGGCTTTGCAACTCAAGCCGTAAATGCAGTGGTCAGTGCGGTAGTTGAATGTGCAGGGAAGCAGGTAAACAGCGTCTGTAATGAATCCATATTTAATAAAAGGAAATATCAGTACGATTATGACTGATTCAAAATTTTTTCTTGCATTAAACTAGATATAAAAAGGGGAAAATTGGGTCATTGATTTTGATTCAACTTTTCTCTGTGATTTTACCTGGTTTTTGGTGGAACACAATATTGATCAAATCCTGATCCCCGAAGACAATTTTATCTTTGTATTTCTTATACGATTCCAGCACGATTTCCTCCCAATTTAGATTCAAGTTCATGCGTAGTCTTGTCAAATTCATCAACATTACGCCGGTGTTCAGACCTTAAAGACACAAGTAAAATTACATAAGAAATAGATTTTGCATTTCTGCAGAAGTATTATTATGGTATTACTTTGTCGGATCAGTTTCAAATATTCAATTACGGTTACCGAGCGGAGGGTAGTAAGGATGCAGTGCAAATCTATTGTACCATCCAATAGAAGCAACCTCGTGCTCTGCCACAATTCCCATAACTTGCTCTGCACTCATTTGCCTAAATCTGGACCAGACCTCACGCAAATCTCCAACAACAAGCGTGTCCACATCCAAGTAGAGGATCTCGTTGACGTGAGGAAGTGCAGCCTGCAAATTTATTATGTAGTTCATACAAAAACATGATCCAGTTTGTCTAGCCTAGCCAAAATAAAGGATTTTTTTTGGCTCACTCACGTGTAAAAACAAACGTTGGGATGCGCATGGCTTGAAGAGCATCTTCCACTCGTCATGATTCTTTGCGGGGAATATGACGGGATGGATTTCATAGCGGAACTTTAGTCGTTTACTTTGCAGTTTGCGAACCTTTAAAAAAATACATTACATTACATTTTTTAAAGATATTTTAATTTTTATAATCTGCCAATTCTTTTGCTCTTCCATCCTGTTTACCTTCAAGTCGAGATCGTACAAATGCTCATCATCCGCGAAAAGAATGAAATCCATGGATGAAATGCCATGATATGCACTGGACAAAATAATAGACTTCAGATCTTATTCACTTTGCTCTTCCATCCTGTTTACCTTCAAGTCGAGATCGTACAAATGCTCATCATCCGCGAAAAGAATGAAATCCATGGATGAAATGCCATGATATGCACTGGACAAAATAATGGACTTCAGGAGAACAATCGTATCCTCCAAAGGTTTCGCCCCACATGCAACTATTCCAATAACGATCTTCTCATTTTGTGGGTATGTTTTTCTAAAAATGAAATGACAATTGAATTTTGCTTTCTGCCATTTCTGTTTACATCTTTCTTTCCAAGACTCTTACCTGAACACCGGTCCAATGAGCCTCTCAACCTCTCCGCTTTGTAAAGGAGCAATGGTGCTGAGATAACTGAAAGTCCAGGGCAGTGTCAATCCCCACAGGAAAATAATTCCAATAAGAATTTTCAGAAATCGATGCATCCTAACTCTGCCGACTGACATTTTTTAACAGCCTAAACAATGCCAATAACCTTTGAATGTTTCTTAGGTATACTAAGGCCATCCTTCCTCCTTTCCTTGAAATTAAAATTTAATGATTTACTAATGACGACAATCGAGGCACAACGAAGAAGGGGAGATTCGATCGTCAACCGAACCCAAATAGAGATGAAGACGTGTGGTCATTACGAGTGAAAATATCGAAATAAACAAACATTCCCATTCCATAAGTCCATAGAGTCATGCTTGATCTGTGAGAGAATATGAAAAAAATATGTAAAGCCCGTAAGGGAAAATATACAAGAGACTGACAAAAAATGAAGTATTGTAATAGTCGGCATGTTATGCCTTATGCAACCATAATTGAATGCGTTATCCGAAATCCACACATTTTTTTCTTACGTGGGCTCATCACGACTATGACTATGACCAAGCCAAGCCAGGTGAATACACAGGTAAAGCTTAAGTACAAAGGAAGAAGTTTTTACATTTTTCCCCTCGATTGAGTTTGCTTCGTCATGCAGACATAAGAAGTGCTAAAGAGGGAATACTTCAGCTAGAGGAGCACCTTATGGAAAATTGGGAACCCTACAAAAAGAAGAGGTAGGCCAGACCAGGCAAAGAAANAGCTAGAGGAGCACCTTATGGAAAATTGGGAACCCTACAAAAAGAAGAGGTAGGCCAGACCAGGCAAAGAAAAGATGCGAGAAATGAGGAGTACATGGTTACATCATTGGCTAGCTCATGTAAAGTTGATGATGATGATATGATGAACAGTGAACAACAATTCATGCATGCAAATATGTACCTACAGCATATTAGGTATGTACATTGTTGCAGCTAGTTGTTGCCTCATTTCGCCTCTTCTTTACTCCTGTTTTCGACGGAATATAAACATAAAAAAGAGAGCTTTCATTCTTTAAAGAGCGAAATGTTATTATGATAATTATAACAAAACGCCTGAGAGGTAAGTAATAAAATATCATTGTAGCGCATTTATTTGCTACCTTCCTGAAGTTTCTCTAATTTCCTAACAAGCAAACAGGTATTTACCTAATTATGTCTATTTAATTTAGGCTCGCAATAAAAGATCATTTTCATATTTGATTGCTAAAATGGAAAATAAAAATATGTGAGATGAGAAGAGTCATTATTGATCATCAAAGATTGTGAAATTGTTAAATAATCCTAGTGGAAAAATGTTGTTGGACTTAATATTTGCAACTCGTAGAGATGAGATTCGAAATGTGCTTTTAAAGAGCGAATGTTAAAATGTTCTAAGGTTTGATTTAAGGGGCAACAGGCTACATCCAAATATTGAAGCTGATATGTGACTGTGACATTTTTCAGAACTGAAGAACTCATGCCTATTTTATTGGTGAATAAATTATGCTTGATTAAAGGAACTGAGATTAAATTTTCAATTTTGATTTGCATATTAAAATGGTAGGAGAATTTTCACTTTTTAATCACCAGGCTAGTTTTTAAGACAAAATTAAACCTAAAGAATGACGCTTCCTAAGATCACAAACTTAATATTTTTGCATTGTATAAAAGTTAAAAATAAAGTTTCCAATATCATCACAGCTTGTTTTGACCCTGTCACTGGATCCTACACTAGTCAATTCAACGTGCTTTTTAATTGGGCCCACTACATCCCGAACGTAGTAGTCATTATTCATGTCGAACTGAAAGCAAATTAATAATATGCATTGTTAATTAATGCAAAATAACATTGCCTTGCATGCTGTCTTTTTGACTTTTGACGGCATTGGTTATGCAACAAGTTATAAATTCTTACCTCTTTAAATAATTTGTACATTTTTGCGAAAATGGAGCTGGTGGAATTGTGAAAGGCGCCTTTATTCCCATGTAAAATGAAGATTCCTTTTCCTTCTGCCGCTTTGCAATTCTGGCCCTGAGTGCAATGGTCAGTTCGGTAGTTGAAGGTGCAGGGTAGCAAATACACAGCGTCTTTACGTGCATAAATAATGAGGAAATATATGTAAGCTTTTTTAAAGATAAAATTGGGATATTATGGGCAAATCCATTTGCAGAAATACCAAAGGAAGAACGGAATAAGTGTTGATATATTGAAAGGAAATTTTAATGATAGATTCTGTTTAAATTAAATATCAACCTGGCCTTTTATGGAACACAATATTGATCACATCTTGGTCTCCCCAGACAAGTTTGTCTTTATATTTTTTGTATGACTCGACAACAACTTTATCCCAGTTTAAAGCCGACTTCATGCGCAGTCTTGTCAAGTTCATCAGCATCACACCAGTATTTAGACCTAATCATAACCAATAATTAAAATTTACGATAGGTACTATTTCGTGTTTGGAATTCTAATAGTCATTAAGATAAGAACGCTGCTGATAGTTTTCTTATTGGAGAATAATTAAATAAACCTATAAAATTGCTAGTAAAGTAAATTTTTTCTCACCCAGCGGAGGGTAGTAAGGATGCTTTGCAAATTTATTATACCACCCGACCGAATCAATTTCATGCTCTGCCGCAATTCCCATAACTTGCTCTGAGCTCATTTGCCTAAATCTGGACCACACTTCGCGCAAATCTCCAACAACAAGCGTGTCCACATCCAAGTATAGGATTTCGCTAATGTGAGGAAGTGTAGTCTGCGTATTTTTAATTCGTCATGAAAATGACAAACAAATTTTGAAAATTTACAAGAACACTTTTTGAATCTTGTCCCCTTCGAGCTTACGTGCAAGAACAAACGCTGAGTTGAACAAGGTTTATAGAGCATTTTCCACTCGTCTTGATTTTTAACAGGAAATATTACCGGATGAATTTCGTAACGGAATTTGAGTCGTTTACTTTGAAGTTTGCGAACCTTTGTAATTTAATCAATAAATAAATATTACCGGATGAATTTCGTAACGGAATTTGAGTCGTTTACTTTGAAGTTTGCGAACCTTTGTAATTTAATCAATAAAAGCATTTTACGATTTTACCAATTTAAATAAAACACTGTATTGCGTATATTTTAAATATGTTTGCATAAACCTTTGAATCGAGCTCAGTCAAATGCTCGTTTAACGAAAACAGTACAAAATCCATTGAAGGAATTCTATGATATTCACTGGACAAAATAATTGACTTCAAAAGAACAATTGTGTCATCCAGAGATTGCTTCCCGCAGGCCACTATACCGACAACTATGTTGTCATTACCCACGTGAACATCCCTAAAAGCGAATCAATGAATGGTTATTCAATTTGATGTCATTTCGTTTTTTGTACCTATTGAACTTCATACCTAACCACCGGTCTAAATAAGCTATCATCTCCGGATGTTGATAATCGTGCGATAGTGCTGAGATAACTGAATGTCCAGGGCCATGTCAAAGCCCATAGGAATACTATTCCAATAAATATTTTCAGGAATCGACGCATTCTAACATTAAACCTCGCTAACATTTTCAGGCAAACGCATTAAACAATCGAAATAACCTCTGAACGCGTGAAAGATTTACGGTCATTCTTGATTTTTTCAAAATTAAACTAATCACTGAACTAAACTTCAAATTAAGGAAAACCTTCAAAGTAAGGAAAACTAGGCATTCTGTTGTCGTTTCGTTGGGAACCAGTGTAAATTTTTAGTAATTTAAAATTATGACAGAAAATTGAAATTTTGTTGCTTTTCCCTGAAGAATACCACCATGAAGAAGTTTAGACAAAGCTTCAATTTACAACAATTAGAGAATATGTTCATGAGATGACAAAAATGAGTCTGTTTGTCGATTAAAAGGGAAAATATTGACAGCTTGCAAACAAACCATATCCGCTGAACATCGATAATCACGATATTTTTATAAGTATGCAGCGCAGCTGAACAGACGCAAATTTTTCACTCCGTTCAAATCTAAGGCTTGGAAACAATTGAAAACATGCCAATACACGAAGCCGCAAAATGGAGCAATGTCCTCTCATAAAGTCTGGTTCAAAGCGAGCTGAATATATTACGATTACATGAAAAAAATCACATGAAGCTACTAAGCTACACGGTTGATTCATAATAAATTCAGATGCAGTAACTCATTACGTAATAGTGAATAGCAGCGTCGGCAGAAATAAAAATGCTAGAACAGCTTTCCCAGAACAAGTTCTGATTGTGAGTATTTTCGCCAGTTTGAGCGAATCAATTTTATTTATTTGGCACTTTTTCTCAATATAAAAAATATATTATTTCTTTATAACATCGACTTTCGCCTTATTTTATTGGGTTCATCTTTGTTCAATATCACAATAATTGAAATGTCCATCACATTTGTTTCAGTGTGACCCGAAATGATGTGATACTTGCCACCACAAGCGTTCTTGAAAAAATTGTAGGAGTCATTCCTCTTTAAATATTCCTCGGGAGATAGACCATCACTTTCGGAATCATGCATAGTTCGTCCATCAACAACTGCACCAGCTGCCGGACTGAAATAAGACTAAGCTTACTTTGGCCCATCGAATCCATCCGTGCCAGCGCTCAGAATGGCAATTTTATCATGCACATGGGGTAAGTCCCTGCCCCTCCCAAGCTTTATTCCAGCAGACAGTGCCAGTTCCTGGTTTCTTCCTCCCATTCCAGAGCCCCTCACCTTCACGATTGTTTCACCTCCAAACAAAAGACAAACTCCAGTGGCTGACCTACTGCTGTCATCAAATATCTCAGGGATGATGCCTACCGTTGGCCATTTGTTTGCATTGAAAATATTCTTTATGGACTCCATATAAGACTTTGCAAGACTTGGATCCGATGTCCGAGACTGATTCAGATAATAAGAGACCGCTTCCGCTAGAACTGCAAGATCGCGTCCAACTTCCGAGGCTTCCCCGCTAAGCTGTGATGTCACTATGAAAGGTCTTAGACCAAATGTTGATGCTGCTGCTGAGGCTGCCTCAAGGGCTAACTGATTGTCTCCGATAATTGAGTTGGTCACCTTGGTAAATGCATGCAGGTCCGCCGGGGGCTGTGGAGAAGTTAGTACATTCAGAACACTCTG
Source organism: Seira ritae (assembly GCA_027744415.1). Classification (NCBI taxonomy): domain Eukaryota; kingdom Metazoa; phylum Arthropoda; class Collembola; order Entomobryomorpha; family Entomobryidae; genus Seira; species Seira ritae. The sequence continues at coordinate 14,223 of JAHZNI010000736.1, forward strand.
AGGTGCCTCCTTATCCAGACCACACCTTTTTAATATTTCCATGGCTTCAGAGGAACCATCCATATTTGGAACTGTGGGGCCACTGGCTATTATATCGAGAGGGCTTCCAGTTACATCAGAAATGATCAAACTGATTATTTTTCCTGCCTGACAAAGTTTTACCAAACCTCCTCCTTTTACTAGTGAAATGCGCTTTCGAACAGTGTTCAATTCATTGATAGTGCAACCAGCTCGAGAAAGACTTCGAATAAGGTTCTTCTTTTCAGATAAAGTAATCGGAGGAATTGGATAAGGCAGGAGGGCGGAGCCTCCACCAGAAATCAGTACAATTAATAGGTCCTCCGGTGTGCAACTACGGACCATCTTCACAATTTCTTGAGCTGCTTTAAATGAATTCTCATCGGGAATGTTGCTCTCTGCCCAATTAATAAGTCCTCCGGTGTGCAACTACGGACCATCTTCACAATTTCTTGAGCTGCTTTAAATGAATTCTCATCGGGAATGTTGCTCTCTGCCCCAGTGTATACCTCTACATCCGGAACTTTACATTCTCTGGAACCTACAGGAACACTGATAATGCAGCGGTCCACCATTCCCTTCATGAGTGGGAGGAGTGTTTCCGCCATTGGAAGACATGCTTTTCCAAATCCTACATAAACAAATTCCAAAAAAGTTTGTGTAAAAATATCTGGAACATGACTTCATTTCTCCGAAAGTTTTACGCTTACCGACAACATATTTCTTATTGTATTTTCTCAAATCAATTGTCGTCCTCTTTTTATCCTCCAGTGTCAAAATGGATCCTTCTAGTTTTAAATGTGAGACAATTAATTTGGGAGGCAAAACTCTTTGAAGTCCCTGAGAAAAAATTGTCTTAGCCAAGTGCACAGGATCCTTTGAATTGATTCCCTCCATCATATTCATTTTAGCTGAATTACTTATAGAGCGAACTGGATTATTTACTTTATTTTTTATAACAGAATGCAAAAAACACCATTTCGTCAGAAGATTCAGTCGAAATGAAGCCATTTTTGGCTTAGTTCAAGGTGACACTTTGATTGTGTAGAGCTTAAATCGCATGATTGAATTGTGACATCACAACACAGCCACATCAACTTTCAAATGGTCTTTACTTTCTAGTCTTATGCAATCTTTAATTTTATTAATGTGTCACATAATACAAGACAAATTAAAAAATCCTAACATCATCTGGAACTTGGAATGACATCCAACTCGTTTCTCTTGACAGAAGCACATGAAGAAGTTCTCATGTGTTTTTTGGAACATATCAGCATGGCATGGAACATTATATGCGGATAAGAATAAGAGCCGAGCAAAAAAGCTGCTCACGACACTCACGAGGGTACAATGCAGCAGCAGCTAAAAA
>JAHZNI010000737.1:0-13147 GCA_027744415.1 Seira ritae
GTAACAAGGGGAGGGAGGGGGTCTAAAAATTGGCATTTTTACCGAAGCTTCTTTGTGCAAGGCCCCGAAGTTGAATCACTATTAATATATGCAATTTTTACAGTGACATATTTAATGAATGATTCGAATCTCAAATGTCTCAAATACATACAGTGACAAGTTCATAACGATATTGTGCATGTGTGGGGGTAAGGTTGGACATTGAATCTTGAATTTATCCTGATCATTACTTACCTTTGCATTGACCAATGAACTCTTTCAAATCAAAAGAGCCAAATCTAATCTGATCAGAATGCCAATATGGGAGAACAGTTAGACAATACGATTTGATAATGCTGAAAATCAGTTGATTAATTGACACCTGCTTCTGCTTGAGCTAACTTTTGCTATTTCTGATTGAATCATCGATTATCGATCGCTATTACATTATCAATGGGTGAATTGGATAGCTGTAGCTGTACTCGCACATGACATGCCCAAATTAAGCGAGTACGTTTTTATAGCCTGTATATCTTACCGTACACCAATCTCATTTAAATTCAAATTTCATTTTTGAGGATTTTTTCTTACTACCTGTTACCTAACAAGTCTTCCTTTTCATTCATGATCATCATCATCATCACGATGAATTATCGTTACGTAATGGTTAAATGGCTGTGTTACTCGACACATGTGCATATTTATTTTTTAGGAGATGACTTCCTCATGTACCTAGTAGTGCCTAGGAGCCAAACGCTACTAAAGACAATTTATCTAAAACAACAAGCAACCTTCTTTTTAGTATCTCGGGTACGATTGCAAGCAAACTTCCGGTTCGTCTATCATTCTATCATATTATGCACATGTGTGGTTTCCTGAAATGATAAAAACCCTCTAGGCTTTGTCAAAGTGACTTTAGTGTCACATTGATCGTCAACCGTCGTCGGTGATAACAATTTTGTCCACCTACTCAATTGTGGAAGTTTAAGTTTAACGGTTTCATCGTTGAAAAGTGAACGACAATGACTTTGTCAAGAGGTCACCTCGTGTTTGCGGGGGCAGTTATCACATTCATCGTCCTCATTAGTTCAGAGTCTGCGATGGCGTACCACTATTCGCCCTTCATGACAAGGCCAAGAAGTAAAAATGAACTTTAATCAGATCAGAACAAGCTCAAGCTCCGGTTTTTTTTGAATTTTTATTTTACAATTTTCACTTGATTGCTTTTATTCAGTTACCGGACCTAACAACAAATACGACCGCATTAAGATCGACGGCCGTCCCGTAGAACATTGGAGGCACACGGAGGGTGACTTGGCCGTGATGAAGTGCATCACCGACATGAACGACTATCCTGTCATGTCCTGGACGAAGGATGGAAAGGTATGAATTGTTTTGTTCGCGGTCACAGTCACGATTTAAAAATTTTTGAAGCATAAAATTATATTGACGAGTCATCTTGCTTCAATTTAGTCTGTTCCTAGAGGAATGCGCGTGTACGAATTTGTGAACAAAGGAAATAGCTTCTTAGAAGTGCCCCGGATTTCTCTGAGGGATGAAGGGAACTACACGTGCTCTGTATCGCATGAGTTTGGCTATGCCCAGAAGACGTTCAGGGTCTGCGTTGTCAGTAAGTTCCATGCATTCTAAAATGAAAATTGCATATTTTCAAGTCGTTCGTGATGATGTTCGTGTTCATCTGTTCATGACTATCTTTTTCTCTGAAGAACGCGGTGTGAAGGAGGACTGTCCAAGATGGTGGTACAACTGGAACTACTGAAAGTAGTACTTGCCTTTGTTGCATTGGCAAAGTTCGTTCTTCGCTTAAATGATCTCGTTCAGAATGCGCTTTAGACTTTTAGAACTTAAGTTGCTCGTTTGTTGTTTCTACCTCTTCCTACCAAAATGAACTTAATAAATAAATAAGATTAATTAATTTTAATGAATCTCTTGAAATTCTTCACCAATTTCAATACGCCACATTAAACAGGTTCAATAAGAGTATTTAGTCAAACTCAATTTAAATATTTCATTTTTTATTTATTTTCCTTCCGATACATTTACACTTCATATTTTAATTAGCTGAGATGAATGAAGGGGTTGAAAAAGGAATCAGTGCATCTAAGCTTTGTTTACTCTGCTGTTCTTGAGGGACCATCATCATTACCATTTTTCAAACTCATGCTGCGAAAACAAATGAAAATTATATCATCCATTACCATCAACGCATCATCATCATCGTTTTGTCCATCTGCTTAAAAATATTTAATGTGAAATGGTCTTGATCTGATCTCATTTCTTCAACCCGGAACAAGAAAATGTGGTAATGGATATGGACTTCATATTTAAATTCCGTTCCCCCAGAGGAGTAGTGGATAATGAAAACACTGCATTTGAAATTGAAATGGAGTGAGTCCAAGCAAAAAATTTCTGCTTTTGACTCAATCAACATCGATATCAACGCTCAGGAATAAATAAAAGCAGCAGCAATAACAATTAACATTTTCAATGAGCGACTGGAGAATTCAGTAGGCAAATTACCCATGGACCAGGTCGAGGCATGGCTGTGCTGCGTGAATCGATTTAGTCCGAATAAATGAAAAAAAATATCCTCAGAATTTGAATATTTTTCTCGCTTAATATGCATCGATAATTTTAATAAACAACTTATTCCATTCCACATGAAAAAATTTCACAATATTTTTTCTGTTCCAGATGCGCTTTATATATTATTGTTATACTGCTGAAGAAAAGAATGAAAGGTCTACGCTAAACGCAATACGTTTTTCCCCTTTTCTATTTTAATCATTTCAAATTAGATATTTTTTATTTGAATGCAAAATAGGCAAATGCTTTACGTTTCTCTTTTTTCACCCCGGGACATTTTATATAAATATTTACTATGGATTGCTTCATTCGTTCCGAGACAAAATGAAAAGCAAAGGCATATTATGGATCAATGTAATAATAATATCGTGGGCGCAACTGAATTGGAAGGAATGAGTTTCATTGTCAGTCTTGATCTCCACATCATATGCATGGGTCTCCAAGGATGCCGTAGTGCAATGAGGGGGACTCAAATTGCGAGTCTTATTACATCCCGGACCTGGGCAAAATTAGAGATCCAAAAAATATACATCCAAATTAATATGCTTGTCACTTCATCGGGGTCTCATATTGATTTGTTGGCGGATTAGAAAACAGGGAAACAAAGCTTCGGCTCACAATGCATCTAAATGTTTGATTCAATAATTTTTTTTTGTTTTTTAAATAAAAATTGAAGCATTTAAATATTTGTCTACTTTAAAACCATTGAGGATGCCATTTAAGTAATGTCCATACGGGATCTTAAACGTGGATATTATTTCTTTTTCATAAAACATGTGCAAAAACAGGTCTTCAGCGAAATTTGAGGTGAGATGAGAAGACAAATAAAAATCTAGCAATTATATCATGAATGAGTTTACTCCTTTGGAATACGGTATACTCTCGTGAGTAAGCTCCGATGTAATCATTTTCGTTTAGGGAGAAACACATTAGAAAGAGCTTATTTTTCTTTCTCCGTCTATTTTCATCATTTTAATGAACGGACTATCACTATTTCTTAATTTTCAAAAGCAGCGGAGTAGTACTAATATCTAATAGGTCAATAAGCAATATGCTTGGATAAGCATGTATGAAGTCGCTGTAAGTTCTGCAGTTGTATATAATAATAAATATATTTAATTGAAGAACAAGTCTTATTTGTAACGCAATAAATTCCCTCCACCAGTGAAACAAATAGCGAAGTTCAACGAATGAATTTCGCTTTAATTCTTGAATGAATTCTTGTTTTTTGCATGTCCTGTTTGTCCGCCGGACGACATGACATTTTTCAAATTGAATAAAAAATATTTTGAGCTGGTATTTGCTACGCCTCAAATTAACCTTCAAATTCTGTAGGTTGACACAACGGCTTTCTTCTACCTTCATGCCAGTTTTGTATTCTGTATTCACATACGCAAAAAATATATCAACTGTCCAAAGCGTCTTTTTACGTCTTCTTATACCATATTGTCTTTCACAAACCGCCAATACTCCAAAGAAATGGAACTGCAACCCTTCCTTATCACATTTAAACTTAGGCAGGTCCATTGTTATAACAAGCCTTCCGATGCTTCCAAAATTCTATCAATTACACTTGAACCTTTTGTCATTTTGGAACAGGTAAATTGGATTTTATGTTGTGTCTAAAATTCAAAAAAACACATTGAACACGATTATGCGTGAGAAAATGAGAAAGTAAGGTTCGTTTGCAATACTATACATATCAATGTCAAAAATTTCCCTGCACGAATGCATTAGGACATTAATACTTTTCCAAATACATGTATGTATGTTTATAATAAACTACCTTGTGAATAAACCTTCAAGGTGACATACAAAATCTACCTATATTTCGGTATCTTTTAGGATATTTCTTTCATTAAGTATTTTCATAAGAACTCATTCTACATTTAGATTCCACAATAACACCACCTTACATTTCCTTTTGGAACGTCAAGGAAAACTTGAAAATGAGAAACCAAGCTCGTTTCCGTTTTGTAAGAAAACAATTTCAAAATAAAAGCAATGTCTTTCCAACCCAGCACTTATTTGTTGCTTCCTCTTCTACTGGTCCAACTAACCCTGTCGTGATAGACATTTCGTCATTTGATGCAAACGATAGGAATACACGAGAGCCCGAAATAATGGAACAAAAGGAAACATTTCTACATTATCACTTTAATGTCATGAAAACGCTTGGAATGTGTCCATACAACGCTTTCGAAGACTTTCCTACGGAACAGCCAACGCAAAAGTCACAAGGGTTGCAAAAGGTAATCTAGATCTACTTAAATTGGAGAACTATAAAGCAAATTTGTGCATGAAATATTCCATTTAGTTTGCAGCATTTCTTATCAGCATCATTGTGCTTATGCATTGCGCGGCCATCATTAAGTACCTGGCGAGTCCATTCTGGAACAATGCTGGACTGCATTAACATCGGTCACAATGTAATCCGTGTATGCATTAGAGGATGTTACATATACTTGATTTCTTTTGCATCAGCCAAACTGTTAGCACTTGGCTCGACCTTGATCCAGTGTTGCGAAAAATTCAAAACCCAGGTTCGAAGGGAAAAGGTAATGAACAAATACAATGTAGTTTTCTTGCTTTAGACAAATTTGTTTCTAATCAAATTTGTTGCCCAAAACGAGTACTTTTCTTTCAGGTTGCTGTTCTGTACGGAATCCTTTCGCTTGTCACTGGGTTGCAAGTGTTTGCGGCAGCAGTTCAAAGTAGCCTGGGTTGGCAGGAATGGAGCGTGGAGGAGGCCATACTTCAAAGATCGTTTGAACTTAATCATAAGCTCTATATTTGGAACCCAAACACTCTAAAAAATGAAACACAAAAACTTAATGAAATCACTGATATCACTGCTACTGCCAAAATCTTCTTCTTGATTGAATTCTTTGTTGAGATAATCAGCAAAATTTTCGAGCGCATGGTACAAGACATTCTGCTGTGGGCCACAGTCACACTATTTGCTTTCTCCCGAGAGTTCCAAACAGAATTGGAAGAAGCTGAAAGGGCGCCAAATCATTATATGCCAAATAATTTGTGGCGCAAATACAGGATCTACAAGCAAGCATCTGAACAAATCAACAATGTCTTTGGAATACTCTTTACCGTGCAGCACATAAATGGATATTTTATTGGGACAAAATTCTTGTTTCGGCTCGTCTACAGTAGGCTCTCTTCTGGATTTCTTTTGTATTCACTTCTGGATTCAATGCGCATAGCGGTTACCTACATCATGCTCTACCACTCATCGTCTGCGGTAGAGTTTTAGCATTATATTTTTCATCGACTATTTCTAATCCCGTGTTAATCTGATAAAACATCAATCAATTTTAATTACGTCAAATTTTTAAAACAGAATGAATCATTTAAGAAATGGGTCGCAAGTAATTTAGGGCATATGGAAAAAGTGGAAATCGAAGGATACCACGAGTCAATTACAGCTTCATATTTCCTGGACCAAATGAACTCCTCTCCTCTTGGTATAAAACTTTCGTCATGTGAAGTAAATCTTGGTTTCATCATGCAGGTATAAAATATAAACACATTTTTTTATTTTCAATATTATTACTTTCTGAATTACTTAATGAATTGTTTAACTTTTGTAGTTCATCAGCACCATTGTTGGATGCTTTGTACTGCTAGTGTCAGTATACAAACCGGAATAGTATGTTTCTAAGCTCAACGACGACTCTATTTCAGCAAGCGCAAATAATTCAACTTCAATTTTAACAATAACGTACGCAGAGAAGAAACAATGCACGAGCAAAAATGACGCTTGCATTGCATAGTATTTCAAATTTTGATATATTTGTCATCTTTCATTTTTTGTCTCATCTAATGGCTGCAAGTTATACATATGTTGTCATCGTCTTGATAAAAATTAATGGCGTTTTTATATCAATTATAACGTCATAATCATAACGTGGATAACGTTAATGCGATTTGTTTTATAGTATCATAATCATCCTCAACATCCTCATCTTTTCTTATTCATCATCACGTTTTTTTCCATTAATTCACGTCATACGATATTTTGTTGTCTTATTGTCTTTAAGTGGAACAATAAACGGAAATGCATAACATGTTCGTGTTGCACACCATTTCACTATGACCGCAACAGTCGAAGATTGCTCATAGATGTTTTTAGTTTATTATCAGGAATAATTGGTAAGAACAAAAAGTAAACCATTCAATTCAATTCAAACCAAATAATTCTGTATTCAATTTAACATTTGTCAGCATTAATCAAAAAATTGTCGACAATATTTTATACCCAGCAGTAAACAACTTTTAATCTTCATCACTTTAATATTCCATTTTATTTCTTAAGAAATTTAATAACTAATAAAGCTGCAAAACCTATAATAAAAAAGTCGATTGTTATTCTATCGTACGACTTTATTTTTACTTGCAAAGAAAACTTGTGTAATAAAATTACTTATGTATACGTGTAAAAAAATAGTTCCCCTGCGCAATTGAATAATTTTTTCACAAGAATTTAGTTCAGACCTCATTTAATCCGTAACTTGAAAGCTTCACAGTATAAAATATTATTTTGTTCATCGACTGCAACTGCATTATTTTGTTTCCAAGGATGACCTGGGGGAGCGCAACCGTCTTCTTTTTCCTTTTGTGTCTGACTTTTGCTGCGGCAATGGTATGCTTCTATTACTTAATAATATTTTCTCCGTTTTCGTAATTTTCGTTACTTTTGGCTTAACTTAACAGGCTGGGCCAGCAAAGAAAGACAGGTCTAAGCCGGATGATCGGTCTTAAATTTTTCTGCACTCGGACAACTGAACGGATATGGACTGAAGCTTATGGACTCAAAAAATTTAACTTTAATTATTTGAAAATCAATTGGATTTTAAATTTGCTTCTGATTAACTTAAATAAAATTGGTAACGCTGCAAATGCGACAAAATTATTACTGCTCATACAATATGAATGTTTAAATCTTTTGAACGGTTCACTCATTAACAGATACATGTATTTACCGTCACTTACCTTTCCTTTTACATTCATTAAATATTTTATTTCCCAGAGCTAGATGAGGACATGAAGATTAAAGATGAACATTTATTTCGGTGTCATGATATATAGTCATCGCGTTATAAAATCATCGATATCGGTATCATTAAGTGAAAGAAGTTTTAATGCGACACTTTGTTTTCTTCCCGAATAAATCGGGTGTCGCAATCATCGTCAACATCTCTCTCTGTCAGTCCAAACCAACTTTTCGGAAAAATATCACTGAGGTCACTGCTACTGCCACAGCCTTCTTCCTGACTTAATTCTGTGTTGAGATAATCAGCAACATTTTTGAGTACATGGTACAAGACATTCTGCTGTGGACCACAGTCACGCTGTTTGCGCTTTCCCCAGAGTTCAAGTCAATATCTTTGGAATACTCTTTACTGCACAGGACATAAATGGATATTTTATTGGGACAAAATTCTTGTTTCGGCTTGCATATGGTAAGTTATTCTCTGGATTTCTTCTGTACTCAATTCTGGATTCAACCCGCATTGCAGTAATCTACATCATGCGGTACAATTTATCGTCTGCGGTAAGGTTTTGGTTTTTTATTTTTCATTACCTCTATCTAATCTCGCGTTCATCTTAAAATAACTAAGATCACTAAATAAAAATAATCGTTAAACAGAATGAATCATTTAAGAAATGGGTCATAAGAAACCTAGGGGACACGGAAAAAGTGGAAATAAAAGGAAGCCACAAGCTCGTTACAGCATCATATTTCCTGGACCAGATAAACTCATCTTATTTTGGTGCCAAAATTTCATCATGTGAAGTCAATCTTAATTTCATTATGCAGTCATAAGATATTACGATACTATAAATTTTCCAAAATTGACTCTTTGTACTTGTTTATTTTTCATCAGCACCGTAGTTGGATGTTTTGTACTCCTTGTGCAAACCAGTCTCAGTCCGCAAACCATAGTAGAATGTTGGTCACACTATAAACAACCTTTTTTCTTTCGGCAGTGTCGTATCATTAAATTTAGAACCAATTGTTTACTACTTGTTCTAATTTATACCGCAAATATAGCTATTTTAGACTAGGTTCTCATAAATGAGATGATTCGGCTTTGTTTAGATTTACATGCATCAGCTTGAATAGTTTTTAAAACATTGATCATGTACGTGGACCGTGTATAACGTGGATAGTTGGATGTAACACTAATAATATGTAAAATAATTGGTAACTGAAGCCTGATGTCTCCCCAGTTTTTAATCTGCACGCATCTTTTGTGAAGTATTTATTACAGTAATTTAAATTGTTAAGAATTACTTTAATTCAAGATCTTATATGACTAATAAATTACACAAGCCATTATGATAAAATTACTTCGAAAGTTACGACTTGATCCCTCTAGCCATTTTATTCCCGCCGTTATTTTTTATTAGGTAAACCAATTGCCAGGCTTAGCAATAAACTCTATATTTCATTTCATCATATAATAGGCTAAAATTCGATGACACAATTCAAGAAATAGTTCAATCTTTAGTCTCTGATTTGATCGCTTTATGGTTTAGAATTCTCATTTTGTTCGTTAAAATTGTTTATTAACTTCAAATACACCTTTCGTAGTTCAACGATGACCTGGGGGAAGTCATTTGTTTTTTTCGGCATGTATCTTCTTTTTGCACACTCAATGGTTCGTATTAATTACAAATTCCTTTTTGTATATATCATTTAAATTTAACGTTGATATTTTAGGCTAAACCGACAACAAGACGGCCGCGAAACTCTCCAGAACGGGGTAGCTAATAATTTTCTTGACGAAGCAGCGAACTGAAACAACGGAACGGATAGTGGAAACGGATTAAAAACAAATAAATACTAATGCCTTTTCTTCATTAAAATTCTGCAAATAAATTAAATAAAACAAAATCTATAGCCTTTAGGGCAGATTAAACTACTACTTTTTGGTATATGTTAAGGATATAAAAATAAGCCACGAACATCCCAAAGCCGTTCTTATGCCAATGTTATGTTCTTCAGTTTAACATACAGCCGAATAAACCGTCTGTGTCGTTCAGGAGAACCGTTCTCATAGGTTCATGCTAAACTTGCAAATTAGTTGATTCATAGTAAATCAATCTGCATTCATTGATGTTGCAAACGCAGTAAAGTATTGCACTACAAACAACATATGCGTGTTGAAGTCCGCATGTCCGTCAGTACGGGCTAAACTTCTCTACGAGTACTCCATTTTCAAATTAATCCAACAAAATGTGAGATTCAAAAGATATATAGGTCACGTTTATGTCTGCTTTTTTGGTTGTTTGCTTTATCTAATGTGTACGGGCTCTTACGTCGGCCAGAAATTATGGATTAAGTCGCAATGACGTGATTCGGTATAAAATATACCTACGGACATTGTTAAATTTTGGTTTTGACCTGATGTGAAACGAGCAATAATGAAATTGCCCAATTGCGGTTGAGTCCAATTTAAGAACGTTTTCAACCGAACAAAGTTTGAAAAAATAATCTAATTGTTTAACCATAGCATACCGTCAGCTTTAAGATCTACGCCAAGCCTTTACATTCTTCACATTCTTTAAGCCAAGTCCTACGTTTCCCATTTATGACCACCACATTTTCACTATCATTCTCCTTTTTCATTTCCCTTTTCAATCGCCTTCTCCCTTCAGAAAATCGTACGCATTTATGTCGTGATATGATTTTTTGTAATATATGTGATGTTGATAAGTTGATTTACCCGTACTCCTGTATATCGTAATATATTGCAAATATATTAAACTATGTTGTCATCCTGATTATAAAAATGAATGGCGATTTCATATATCATCATCAACGTCACTATCATTAAATTTTTAAAGCGATCGTAGTCTCATAATCATTGTCATCGTCATCAACATCTTCGTTTCTCATTTTTCATCAAAGATTTTCTCAATTTGCAATAAATCTGGCTTTATATACACTTTAACGTTGTTTTTTTAATGTACTTTTTGTTTTTTTTACGATGAACGTACAAGTTTCCGCAGGCATCATTTTATTTATCTGTAACGTATTTTAACGTATGTTCGATGTAGGTTGTAACTTTGTCATAAAATCACACAAAAATACAAATAATTGCACATTAAAACATGTATGAAAAACTGAAATTTATCTTTTCTTTACATAAGAAGTAAATGCGTGAGAGAGCTTTGGCATTAAAAATTCTAGCTCATCCTAGCTCGTACAATTTGCAATCATTTTTTTACGTTGGTCGACTTTTTTCAACTCGACTTTTTTCAAAAACATTATTGAAGGTAATGTTGCGCTTTAAATCCTGACATGGGGAAACGAGCATTTTTCATGGTATGGATATTTTGTCTCATGTTTGCTACAATGGTAAGTTTGAAACATTTGAAGACGAACAACGAGGAAGCCAAAATTTAAAAACAAGAGCTAAAAAAATCAAATATGACAATCTTAGTGGGATCGAATCATGCATTATTTGGGGGAAAATTTCATGATTGGGAAATAAAATTTAAAAATTTGTTTGGGTTGTTTTGAATAACTCATATTTGCATACTTCGTTCAACGTAATGCATGATTGTGATTGATTATGGTCTTGATTAATGGTCCCAAAAATAAAGTTAACTATGATCCTAAATATTGACAAATACGCGTGCTTCGATAATCATCAACGAATTTTTGTCATCTATGTAGTTGAATAAAAGGGAATTTTAGTGAAAGGAATTCTTCATAAAAGTAAATGGAGGAAAACCGGGAATTTTGTAAAAATTGCAACTTATTATTTATCATCATTACGGACATGACAACACAGGCTCTAATACTAGTGGCACATGAATTCGGGGCGCATTCAATTGGTGCCAATTTAAACGGGGCAAATGATCGTGGGACGGACAGAATGGGTGGGCGCAAACTAGGTGGAAAGTGTCCTTACAAAGCGTTCAAAGATTTTCCAACTAAACATTCAAAAAAAGCCGAAATGGATTTGAAAGGTAATTTAAATCTATTATGTATCAAAATTTGCATATAAAACATTTATTTTAGTTTGCAGCAGTTCTTATCAGCATCATTGCGCTGATGCAATGCGTTGCCAACGTCATGTTTTTAGCGACACTTCATTCTGGTACTATGCTTCACTGCATAAACATTGGTCACAACGTATGCCTTAGAGGATGCTTTGTATACATTGTTTCTTGTGCATCGACCAAACTGCTAAAACTTGGTAAGACCTTTATCAAGTGCTGCAAAGGATACAAAACCCAGATTCAAAAAGACACAGTAAGCACAGTAAGACACAGCACACCTTATTGAGATATGATAAAGTCATAGATTCAAGTAAACACGCTTCTTGACATCACAAGCATATGCATATATGATAACTTTTCTTTCAGATAGCTGTTGTGTACAGAACTACTTCGTTGGCTATGTTACAGTAAACATGTTTGTTAGCTGTACAAAGAAACCTGGGTTGGCATGAATGGAGTGTTGAGGAGGCCACACTTACAAGATATTTTTATCTTAGTCATAAACTCTATATCTGGAACCCAAACACTTTGCACAATGAAACAAAGGCACTTGACGATAATACTTGACGACTTTTTTAGCAAGCACAATACACTTCCGTTTCCTTAATCAAAAATATTACACTACAAAACAAGAATTCGCGCAAGACAATTGCTACTAAACTGAGTAATTATAAGCATATATTCAATACTTGTACATGTTAACACCGAATATTTAACTAGTTTAGGCTATTCAATAATGCGACGATAAGAATTTATGATATGTGGTTTATGATCATATGTAATAGATTAAAATGATACGTTTAATTCTGATACACATTAGATATTTTCATGTTTGTGTCGTAGGTAGATAAAGGAATAATTGCGCGTGGAATAGTATTACTAGCATTCAGATTGTATTAATTCAAGAACTCATTTGACTACTAAACGACATAATCCATAAAATTGAAATTACATCGAAGGTTATAACTTGACAAAACATTTGCCGCAATTTGATTTCTTTAATTAATAAACCGACGGCTACACGTAGCAGCTCATGATTTTGGACTTTATCCTAGATCAGTTGAAATTAAATTCATTCTTCATTTAGTCGTTTTCTTTTGAGCATTTGTGACAAGTTTTGAACATTTACATACATTTTCCATAAACTTCATAAAACTCTTTCGGAGTTCAAGAATGACCTGGGACAGATCAACCGTTCTCGCCTTCTGCATGTGTCTTCTTTTTTCTCTGGCAATGGTTTGTAAAAATTACAAATTACCATTTAGATTTCTGTTACGTAACTTAAATTTACCAACGATTTCTTAGGCAAAGCCGACGGCAAGGAGGTCCAAAAACACTGCCGAACGGGAAGGCTAGTCTTTTTTCAACTGGATATGGAACAGAACAGATAATAGAAACGCACTAGTGGAATCAAAAAACAGTGGATTGATAATTTCTGCAAATACATAAAATTTGTAGAATTTTTTAGAAATTATAATACTGACTGGCTGATTTGGTAAATTTTCGAAATTCCATAAATTGTCTATAC
>JAHZNI010000738.1:0-19610 GCA_027744415.1 Seira ritae
TTTACGACAACCAGTATGGGTGCAAGATTTGACGTTTCTGCCGAGGACAAGTGAAGTTGTTGCAGTTGGCACCCGTTATGGACAAGTTAGATTGTATGATATTCGGGCAGGTCTTCGTCCCGTGTCCAATGTCAAATTTCTTGACCAACCGATTATGGCCATTTCTTCGGCAATGGATGATAGGCAAGTCATCGTTGGAACGGGCCAGGGCGAGGCGGGAAGATTTGATTTGAGAAATCCTGGGAAGGAGAAATTGATTTTGAAGTATAGTGGTCACTCTGGAGGCATCAGATGTATTGTCGCCAGCCATGAACTACCGTATTTTGCTTCATGTGGATTAGATCGCCATTTATGCATTCATGAATTTGCAACTAAAACACCAATCCAAAAGGTATGCGTACAGTATGCCCATTTTGTGTTATAATCCGTTTAGCTCATGGATTTCTTTCTTATCAAAATTTCAATTTATGAAAATTATTATTCTTTTTTGCAGTTGTATCTTAAGCAGCAATCTAACTGCATCGCGCTTTCTAGAACATTTATGGTGGACTCCAAAGTTGGACAGAATAAAATGAAGCAACGTGATATTGCAGGCGACTACGCTAATATTCCCCCCGATGTGCTGAATATAGGAGCACCTACATCTGTCGGCCTGGATTCGCCATCATCATCGCCCATTAAAAGAGCTCGTAAAAGTAAAGTTAGCTGACACAAACGTAAAGTAAAGGACTTAAAATTCAGACTACAGACATATTAGGTACTTTTAAGATAAGGAAAAGAAAAGAGTTTTTTAAAATATTTTGAAATAAAATGTTAGCTTGAAATAAAATTGAAAAATCATGAATTATGCACTTTGATTGAGAACAATTCTCCAAGAGTTTCGAATAGTTACTATATTTAACCATGCGAGCTTAATGTTCTGTTCCACTACTCTTCTAGAGAGTCAACTTACATTTATAGAGGTATAATTTTTACATTACTTATATGTCTAACCAATTAATTGTTAGCAATAACATCCTGAATCCATGGAATGAATTTGCTGACTTCTGTGTAAACTCCAGGGAAACCCGCCCTTCCGCAACCTTGGCCCCAGCTAACCACACCCACTAAGTATTGCGAGTCTTCACTAAAGGCTAGCGGACCTCCACTGTCGCCTTGACAAGCATCTTTGCCTGTTTCTCCAGCACAAATCATAGAATCAGCAATAGACTCTCCAATTTGTTGGTAGGCATTGTCACAGTCCTCGTCACTGACGAAAGGCACTTGTACGAAATGAAGAAATCGAGGAGGGAGTCCAGCTTCAACTAATGATCCCCATCCAGATACTGTGCCATTCACTGTTTAAAATTTTGGTTTTTAAATGTGCCAAACCCATTTTGCATAACTTACATATATTTTGTAGTTACCTCCTGTTGGTGGAGTAAAATTCGCCGGAGGAAGATTAATTGGAGAAACCCATTCATCAAATACTAAAGGTTGAGCCAGCCTGTATAGTGCATGAAACGAACATATGTAATGTTGCTTAAAGAAGGTTTTATAGTTTATGATATCTAGAAGATATTTATATTAGGTAGTTTAATATTGTACTTCATCAGAGCAATATCATTCGGGAAATACGCAGCGTCATATTCTGGATGAATGACAATTCTGGATACCGCACGGCGTCTTTCCGATCCCTCACTTGCATAAATATTGTATTGATTCGCGACTACTGTGTATGTAATTGGTAGACCTCCATCGGCACAATGCGCTGTATTTAGTAGTTCACGAATCGATTATGCTAGTTTTATTGTTATTCCAGCTACTAACAATAAGTAAATATTCATGAATTTTGTCCTTTCGTTTATTTGCCTTTTTACCTGCTGTAACTATCCAATTTTCGTTTAAAATGGCTCCTCCGCAATAATGGGTTCCAATAAATTGGAGTTGAACTTGGTAAGGGAATTGACCTCGCTCAGCGACATCTCCTCCAATGATCCTCACCGCGTAGTCTTTGATATGTCTTGGTTTCTCCTCTCTTAGTATCGCTCCTGCGTAGGTGTATTAAAACATAAATCTTTTAAATTGGTTTATGAAGTGCAAGCAGCAAAACTTTGCCTTAATGAATGAAGTACCCACCGTAAGCTACACCAAGTACGCATGCAAATATTTGAATTATCGACTTAAAATTGGCCATTTTTGTAAAGGTCTTGGGATATGTAATATGAATGGTTTAACCTGATGACGACGATTTAAATTGTTCTAATTAAGTCAAGTCATTTTCATATATCTTATTGAAGTGCTTTATGAGTCTTATCAGTACCATTGCATATTATCATGATGTCCTTTGAATAGATAAAATGTTGTCTCGCGTGCTCATGTTCATAGATTCATCTTGTAATGGTATGGATTATTATTATTACGTATGGCTATAGCTTGTTGTAAGTGACGTTGTAAACTATTGAATCGATAGTTATCACGTTATCAGACCGGTAAGTTAAGGCAGTGTTGCATAAGAACCTACTCAAAGTTTCTAAATGACCTCTCCAATTTATTCGGCTCTTATTCACACGTGCGAAATTTAAAGAAACTGATGTAATTGTCCCCTGCAATGTTTTGGCCTGGTAGAACAAAATATTCATGTTACACCCGAAATGTTTTACTAACTCCTTTTCTTTCTTGTTATGTACTCATTATAAACGTCTGCACGAGCCCTTATAAATAAAAAATAAAACAAGCGATGTAGGACTCATTTAAGTGCTAACTTACGAAAGAGGTGGACATGCTGTCTCCTCCTCATTTAATTTCTGTTTTGGAGCGAACTTTACAGAAAGTTTAAGCCTGGGAAGCATTTTAATCCAATCATTAATGTAAACGTCACCCAAGATAAGAGTTTGTGGGGCAATGATACATCGCAACTAAAACCGACGCACGAAGGATTTTCACTTGTACTGAAATGCGGCAAACTGTACATGCCTTGCACAATTTTCAGTGTATTTGTATTTCTTTTGGAGGTTTTGAAGAGAAAAAGAAGCGCTTACATACGTCCATACATTTACGAGTATTACCGCAGCGATAAGCCATGAGACCACAACGTTTTCTTAATCTTTAATCCGGGGGTATTTTGTTTTGATACCATGGTACATTTTACGAACAAATAACTAGTGTCAGTATATTATGGATAATAAAAAATGTAATTTAAGAATTAAATAATTTTTAGTTGCATAGACTTCCTTCGAGCTTTTTTATATTATTTTAAATTCGCTATGGGAAAGCATTTCCCGAGCCCAAGATTCATGTAGGTACTAGGTACGATATTCATAGGAAACCAAGAGGACCCGCTTGAAAATATTTGCACTCAACAATCTGGATGAGCGAGGATAATGAACTCAGATAATCAGCAGATCAGACTGACATGATTCATGTGTCAAAGTCAAGATGCGAGCAAACAAATGCAAAAAAAATTACCATGCTTTGTTTCGTCTCGACTCAACATTAATTTTCCAGACAGCATTGCGAAAACTATAATGCACCTCGTAAAAGTACATACACATTAATATTTGGCGCAAAATGGGGTCAGACCGTGGGGTCATGAGACTTAGTAAAATTCTATTTCCCAAACGTTGTTTTATTGCACAATAAAAGATTTCAAGAGTAGGTAATGCTGTTTCGGAAGCATATTGCATTTGCATTCACCTTCCTCATCATCAGCACAGCACAGCATAGTTTACCATCCAAGAAAGTTTGATGTTTGCATAAGACAAGGGTTTATTACTTTCCAGATAAAAGGAGAGCGCCTTTGCAAAAGCAGAATATAGCGATTATGTTTATCACCTCTTTCTTCCTCGTCCATAACCTCGCCAATTTGTTTGTTCGTTATCAGTTTCCCATTAAGCATCTCTTTTCTCTTCCACTTTACACAGAAGTTGTTCCGAGCAGAAATGCAGTTTTGTTTTATTAGCTCGAAACTGCGAAAGTTGTTTTGACTGAAACGATAAAAGACTGAGTAAAGTGCAAAAAAATGGCTCATTTCATAACTTAAAATATAGTTCGGGTTAGGTCAAAAATACCGTCATATTATGCAGTATGCAGCATCTTCCTCTTCGAATTTTTTCAATCTTAAAGGTTTCTTTTTAAACATTTCATGTGCCCCGCTTTTCTATTAGTCTGGTCGGCTGAGACGTCATGAATGAATTTTGAACTCTGAGTCAATCGATTTGAAAGAGGGAATTTGTATCATTACACTTCCTCAATTAAAATTACCTTTTTATGTCTTCTTGGGAAACCAAACTGGTGAAGCTAAGTACATCCAAATTTACCATGTGACGTTGACGTGACATGCGAAAGTCATAGCCAAACTTAAAAACCGTTTCAGAAAATTCACAAACTACGTCGTGTGATTTATTTATGCATAGTTGGAAATGAACTCAAATATTCAACAAACCTAGCATTGCATACGCACAAAGGTAAATTATATGTATTAGGTTATTAGGTTTGGAGAAAAGTGGAAATGGTATTGGAGGAAAGACTAAACTAAAAAAAATCTGGTCCTTCGGATTTATTGATCCAAATGCAAACACACTCTTTCCCTGTATGATTCCAAGCTACCACCCTTCAGAAAAGAGTAAGAATTTCAGACAGGAGCTGGTGCTGAGGTAGCTTGAGTTCCTAATACGACGCTCCGTTGCAATGGTTTACAAAAAAGAGAACTGAATTTTTATGTAGAGCAAACAAAACAGCATAATGAAAAGTTGACAAATCGTTACGCATTCAGGGAAAAATACTATAAAGAGTGTGAAAGCTTTATGGATTTTACATGACAGATTTGTTTTGTTTTGCATTTATTGCATTCCTGATTCTATTCACCAGTCGAGTTCATCAAATTTCAATGGAAGATGGGAGTTCATAAAGAAGAGGAACTTGGACTGCGACTGGTGGAATAGGTGCCTAGCTTGAACTGAGGATCAGTATTTGAATGATTACGATATTACGTAGACTTGAGTAAAGGTTACATGACATAATGCGTAATATTTTGTTCGATATGACTGAAACAACTGGCTTAAAATGAAAAGGCTGAATTGTTAGGGCAAAATGAACAATTTTATTTTGTAGGAGAAGGACTGAGGGAACAGGGGTGGACTGGAAGCAGACGGTGGTTAAAAAAGATTTTTTTTAGTTTTTCGCGCAGCACAAACAAAACAAGAACAGAGGAGAGATTATTACATGGGCTTGAGCTCAATGCGATTACACGGATTTCATTGTCAATGTGAAGGGTGTTTGTTCATAAAGGGGAGATCACAATGAAGAATTTTCAAGAGGAGGGTGATAATAACGATAATAAGGTGGAATTGCCATCGCCTCCTCAACAACCAGATTTCTGTATTGTTCATCATCCAGCTATGCAGACTTTGTCAAAAGGTCTCTTTTGATAAATTTCCTTGATGAGAAGTTGTTGACTGCTCTCTTTTTTTTGAAGTGGGCTCACACCTACCTACATTAATGGGACCCTATCTGCACTATCGGAAATCGGAAGAAGTAAAAAGCTGCAAAATGTACGTATTCATAGGAAAAAGAATAGCGTAAAGATGAAATTCTTCATCGGTGACAAAGTAAAAGGAAAAGGTGAGAGAGATGTTGGCAGAGATGAAGAAGACGAAGGGTGAAGGAAGACAAGAAACCTTCTTGCACCATTTTCAATTTGCTTGTTTTTCATTTTTACACTTTTTGGATTATAATCCTCAGGGTTGTATCTACTGCAAAAAATACATTTCCATACATTCTTGATCATAGATTTTTTGTCGTGATTGTCGTTCATTGATTACTGATCTTTATGCCTGGTTTAGTGGAAAATGAAGTGGAATGTATAGGTAAATCTGAAAAGATTTTTTTTGTTGCTTTGTACTATTTGAAGGAGGCTTAAAGCGAATTACAATGTTCTGCGTCATTGACCCTTCAAGTGAGCATTCACGGGAAATAATGCATCTTCTGACACTTACCTTTACACAAAGATTTTTCGGATTAGCAGTGTTTAGCACTACTTGATTTTTCCGCTAGGTAAATATCTCACGAATAGATTAAGCATGCCCTTCTTGCTTGGTATTTTCTAATACTAATAATGATGACATGACGAGAATGGAATTATCCAGGGGAGCAGGAGCTGAAAAAGAACATTTGTGCCCTCTCTAATGGCAGGGCGAGAACTCCAAATGAAAGCTTTGGCTAATTAA
This sequence comes from Seira ritae, assembly GCA_027744415.1. Classification (NCBI taxonomy): domain Eukaryota; kingdom Metazoa; phylum Arthropoda; class Collembola; order Entomobryomorpha; family Entomobryidae; genus Seira; species Seira ritae. The sequence continues at coordinate 6,207 of JAHZNI010000738.1, forward strand.
TAAACCATGCTTGCGTATCTTTGGAAGCAAGAAGAGATGCGTAACTAGAATGGACATTATGATTGCCCTCTTTATTGTATAAACCTGATTCTTTTTCTCTCGATCTCATTATTTTCAAACATATTAATTATAATTATTATTACGAGCAACTTGCTAGACTGCAAGGGCAGTTTTAGGGACGTGTCTCATTAAACATTATGGCTCAGCAGTCAAAGGACTTGGTCACTGGAGAAAGGACCGAGCACATGTACGCAGGAGAAAAACACGACCACATTGATTTGTATGTATTCCTTAAGGATTAGTGCCTAATGTGGGGGACGGGACCAGGGAACCACTGTAAAAAGCGACATCATTACAATCATCATGAGCATCACAAGATGTTCTCCATTTTCACATAATTACCCCCAACGAACAAGCGAACCTCATCGACATCATCCTCTTAATCGGAATGGTCCATAAACTTGCAGTCCGAGCTATAAAAAACGAAAGGGGAAAAAAGAGGACGGGACTTCTGTGAAGAAAGAAAGGGATGAAGATGACAACAACTGCAACTATCGCTGTTGCTGCCTTCTGCCCAAGCTATAATGGCTTCATTTATGCTTGAATAAAGTAAGGGGTTGGAGTTGGAACACAAAAAAAGACACTATTCCAGTTCAACATTTCTTGTAGAATTTTTTGTTACAATTTAATTAAAGTGAGCAACCAAACCAAGTTCATTAGCGTATGTGTAGAAAAAAAGAACACGGTTCGTTTACAGATTCTCGGCTTTTGTTCTCATTTAATATATCCTGTGAGACTTGGCCATTCTCTAATGGTGGCGGAGTGTATTAATGAAGTCCCAAATGAAATGAGCCAAAGCGAGACCAAGATAGGAATCGGTCTTACTTGAAAGCTTTTTTGGGAGTTTTGTTACACTATAAATAAAAAGACAACGTGTCACGATGATGTTTTTATTTTTATCTTGGTGAAATTTTTTGAAACATATATTTTACACTGGCATCTAATAGAATCCAAATACTGATCATTGATTACAGCCAGTGTCATCATTAGATGAAGTATTGTAACAAATTAATATTGGAATCGGATGCGGCTGACTATGGGATGAGATTTTCTCAGATGACACCAGGACACATGCTGGGTTTGAGCTTTATATTCAAACAGTAGCTTCGTACATATCTGAAGGGGTGCTTTGTTTAATGAGCTCGTTTACACAGATTCGATTGATCTTTGTCATTAAGAGGTACAACACACGTAGGGATGGTGATTAAAATCGGTGGATGGAAAATAGCAAGCTAAGTATAAATACAAAGTTACAAACACTCCGTCCGTTGATACGTTTTTGTTGGTCAGCGTCAAGGACTACTTGATTTGATTTTACGGTTAACGTGCTATAATTTCAATCGCATGGTGCGTTGAACTGAGCTGACTAAAATCATTTCTGTAAGAAAAATAACTCTTTAATTTCATTATTTTTATTGCTTATAAAAATTCTTCGATTTATTTCATGTTCTAGTGAATATAAGGATCCAATTGAAACTAGAATTTCCAACTTTTACAGAAAGAATACAGAACGCCATTGAAAATTCAACTTCCAATAGTTTCTTTCGATGATATATAAACCGGGGAAGCTCCTAGACCAAACTCGGAAGCATTCTACGTTGGAGCAAATTGTGTAGCTTTTGATACAGGGGAAACGATTGAAATTTGATCCCTGGGTTTTCCGCGCTATTCAGTTAAAGCAAGAAGAGAGATTTCGGAATTATGTACTTATTTCCTTGTGCTTTCTTTTCCTCCATCCATTCACATCAACTCATCAAATTGTCAACATGGCATTTCGAGAATCGACCATGTACCTAGTTCCGAAACCACCTCACTCTCATCCTCATCTCTGCAATCTTGGAGCTAAGCCGTATCCTTTGGAAACGAAGTCGAAGTGCATATACTAATCTAACCGATCTTCTATATAGTTAGATGTACATAAGTAGTGTAAGTAACCTAGGAATTGCATTTGCCATGTACGAAGAAAAATGCGAAAGAGTGTTTGATCCTCTTATTCAACTTAAAAGTACTTTTTCAATATTCCGAAAAGCAATTTCAGCATTCCATCCAAGCTTTTCTTTGATGCAAAAGGATCTGTAAAATTAAAATTTAAAGGTTAAAAAATAACTAAGATTTCTTAGAGATGTTTGCGATATAAATGTATTTATTGCTTTGGAAAAGAAGAGTTTTTTGGAAACAAACAGATAAAAAATTACGTGAACAGTCCGTACTTATGGACTGTTTTTGTAAAAAAAAACAAATAAATGGCTAAATGAAGTTTGTAATGCGACACCAACCTTTAGTCTAGAGTTTTGCTAGCACTCGCTTTGAAATACTGTTCACTGTCATATCTCTAAGGATGGATGTGAATGTTGCTAGGAATGCGAAGAGAATTCTTTCCTTTTTTAAAGGATTAAAAGAGTAAGAAAAAAACAAAAAAGCACGAAGAGTGGGTGGGTGTTCATTCATTCTTTTCCATGAACCCTTGACTTGACAGAGTTTTATCGAAATCTCCGGTTTCAGAGAGCGAAATACCATTCTGAGCGAAAATAGAAAACAAAAAAATTTTTTTAAATCTACCATGAAAGAAACATTTTAAAACGATAATTTAAATTTAAATTAATATTGCGTTGGCCATTGGAAATTAAGTGGAAAACATTGTTTGCTGTTGTATATGGTTCTATATTATGTCACAAGCCAGATTATAAGAGCAATAAAAACATAATTATTACTTATTAATAAATAATTATAGGTAGTAACTGAATTTAATCAATTTTATTTCTAAAGCAAAAGCATTGCATCAGGCAAACATCCAAACTGGATTTTTACGAAACCATCAAAAACAGTCCTTTTTTAATCCCTATGTTGTGTTCCACACGGCCTGCCTGCAACCTTCTGTTTGAGCCAACCATCAGAATTCTTCCATTCTTTGGTCTCCGCCCTTTCTTCCCCTTTTTTCTCACTCCACACCGTCCTCATGAACATGCATCCCTGATCGTGAATGTGAGTCCAAAACTCTAAAAAATGGAAGCTTCAAATAGAGAAAGCAAACATGTTTAAAGCTATCCAACTATAAAACTTGCATGTGTTCATTCATTTTTATAGGGGAATCCATCTCTCCCGGAAAAATAAGTACTTCGGTCACAAGATAACAAGCTCATTTAAAACAGGAAAATAACTGTTTGCTCCACAAGAAGCATGTAAATCAGTGCACTCGTAATCACAATCAGCCAGTGGTTTGGCTAGGGATGGGATGTATTTTTCACCGTGAGTGAGGAACGTCTCGTTTTACACATTACGCACTCACATTATTATCCACGGAGTTTCCTAGGGCTTATGCCATTCCCTTTTCTTCCTAAATGCAATATGTATTATGCTTGTTTATTTATTGTTACCACTACCAGAAATACATCTTCAGAGGAACAAATCTACTGCTAAAGCACATATTATTATGCATAGTTAAATACCTTCTTTCCAGGCAGGCAGGGATGGGCTATATACATTATTCCAAGGCGAGAAGAGCATGGACTTCTCAAGTGGTAGATTTTTTGTCTTCTGTCACTTTCCTTCACACTTGTTTCGCTATTTCCTTCCACGGCAATAACTGCTGCTGGGATGGTGGGATCTTCCTCATATTTACTCTGCATCCTTTTTATGCGCTAGAAGGAGTGATATGGTTGTAAATGAGAGGAGAAGGAAGAAACCTTGTTTTATAAAATGAGAGCATCTTGGAACTGGAGCTGGGTACTCATGAGAAGCTCCCACATTTGTCAACAAGTGGTCATCTAAAACCAAGCTCATTGTTCTATTCCCTTTCCTTCCAGTCTCCACTTTCAGTCTCTCATTGTGAGTTCAAGTGTGAAAGTGAGAAGATACAAAATAAAATAATAGGGAAACGAATACGATACTAATAAAATTAGATTTCGGGATTGGATGTCACTCTGCAAAAAATAGAAACTTGAAGAGTCAAGTGTTATACAATAAAGTTTTTGAGACAGCGAAAAACGATATTATTTCTAGAATTGTGTGAATCGTGAGATTTGATATTATTCAAATGAAGTTTCGTATTGCCCCCTGAGCGGTACGACTCGAAGAAAGAGTCAAGTTTACACAAAAAGGATTCTATTTGAAGCAGATGTAATTGGATAAATGATAATCCATAATGGGTCGTTCAAGCAATGCATCAAACAGCGCTTTAATTTCCGGTGAAAGTGGGCCCGCCTACCTCCCCAATTTCCCAACAGTGCCCCATCATCACTACTCGTCATCTCCTCCGAATCACCATTCATTACCGTCTCCTCCCCATCACATACATCATCAAACGCAGTATCTCAGCGTTAGTCAGTTGGCCAGTGCCGCCCAATTTTATGGGGATGCTAATGGAGGAAGTAATGGCGGAGCTGCTAATAATTTAACACCACCAAATAGAGTTTACAGTCCTTTATCTCACGGAAGCACCAGTTCCAATGGTAGTTCAGGGCTCAGTTTTGCTAGTGGCAGTGGCAGTGCCGGTGGAAGCGGACAAAATGGAATAATTGAGACGATTACAAATGGGAGCGGTGCAAATAATGTGAAATTTGAATATGAAGATTATCCACAAGAAACGGATGGAGGGCCTGTAAAAACAGCGACGTGGAAAGATCATGTTTCCGTATTCAGTCTTGAGCAGGTAAGAAATCTCAAATTGCCCCGAATCGAACCGTCACGGGCATTCGCCATCTTGAAGTGAAATCATCTAATTAATTTATTTTTTAAAACAGGTGGGCGTCATGTGCGACGTTCTTCTCCAAGAAAACGATATGCCAAGGCTTATCGAACTCTTATCAACGACAGCAAAGGATTTTCTCGGAAGGTCGGAAAAAATTCTAAGGGCTCAAGCTCATGTCGCGTATCATGCTGCTCTGGACGATCCGCGGAAGTTTGCGCAGGTTTACAAGATTCTGGAATCGCATACATTTTCTCCGCAGTAAGTCCATGGTCAATTTTTTTATAAGGCACAATCCTACGAATAAGTAAAACTCATAATATAGTGAATCATTGTTGAAGGATTCTCATTCCTCATTGCCTCCCTCCAAAGATGGAACATAAATAAGGCCTGTGTCATTGCTTGCAGTCATGCCGAAAAGGGAAAGAAATCGATCCTGTTCTTTTTTAAAGTTCGACTGGATACTCTGTTAATGTCATAATTTATCACAAGATTCATACACTCTTTCTGAGAGAAAGACACTTGCCGACTCACATGTTTCGCATAAGCACATGCTTACCAAAAATGTTTAAGCTGAAAGAAAGAACGCCTTTGTCTTTTCCCTTACACGTAGAAAGCTTGACTTTTTTGCCTCTTGGCACAGCTGGAACTCTGGCCGAGTGTTAATGATCTGTGTCCGTTACTTTTAGTGGACAGTGAATACGACTGGTTCTGGCTTAATGAAAGGACTTCATTATAATGTTTTTTTTCAAACGATGGACTTGAAAAGCTTTTAACTTTTTATTTGAAAAAGGTATCACGCTGGAAAGGAGAAAGAACAAGGGAAGCAGGCTGCAAAGCGCCCAAAAAATGCTTATAACACGTAAGTCATTTAATTTATCAGACATTTCACGTTGCCCCATAGAGAAACCCTTTCAAATTGTAATTTGAGCTTGGGATGTTCTTTCTTGTGGAGCTGGTAAAAAACTGTAGTTTCTCCAGGGTAAGAAGGATAAGAATGACATAGTACCTGTCATTCCGTCAAAATGATGTATTGAGTGACCAAACATACTTAGAAATAGAGTAACATAATCGAAGGGTGCCCTTTTTAACTTAAAAAAGAGTAGCTGCTGTGAACAAAAGTGTGGCGAGTGGGTGTAAAACTGATTAGAACCTCATATTTTTTAGTTTTTATCAAATGCTCTTGTTTGGCCTATAAAAAGGTACATGGATACATATTTTTAGAAGGCAATTCGAATTCTCTCACAAAATCTGTGTTTTTAAAAATATGTACTGTTTTGGTTTGGGTTTTCTACATGCTACATACGTATTACTGCTTTCACATGTGCAGCACATCCCCAGGAAACACTTGTACATTTTGGCTTTTTTTCCGACTGGAAAAGAAACGCCGCCTGACTTTGCAGAAAAGAAAAGTAGGGCAACCATTGAAATCTTTCAGTTTTGTGAAAATGATTAATGGGCCTTTACTTGTGTGAGCATGAAAAATAGCTGACATGACATAACATAAGAAAGAAGACTGAAAATTAAAGGGCTTTTCAATCCCAACTTGGCATTATAGTACGCTTCATGCAATCCTATGCATAAGAGAGCCAAAATTTTTGAATTATCAACCATTCAACCACCAAAAAGACCAAAATAAATTGGAGAAAAGAAACCGTCACGGTCTTTTTGTCTTAATATATGGCCCACTGTCTGCCAATTAGGACACTTCGTGTAAGGGATACTGTTTTGTGAACTCAGAGAGTAGAAAAGCTCGGGATACTTTTCGATTTTTTTGTGTTTTCAAATTTTTTTATTCTTCCTTCTTGGACGTTTAAATTTATATTTCTGACATTATTTTAAAGATCTGTTACCTGTTTACCATGCAAAGAAGGTCAAATTAACAAACATATTTTCCATTTTCCAGACATTACTTGATTTGAAAAGAATGGACAACATAGGTAGGTATTTAAATTTAGTGTTTAGCAAATGTCAGCGCATCAATGACATTAATCTAGTTGATAGCTTGCTCATCATTTCGGCACATTCTTCACAAGGTTAATTCTCACATTTCATACTAATTCCAAATATTAATGGTCTGTGTCAACACGAGATCAGCATTTTTAATGCGCCTAAAACATGTACCTAGCTAAAAATACAATCGCCAGAATCAAAGTCCTGAAAAATAATTTAATTTTAATTTTTCAGACCGGTTGCCCTAGCTGCGGCTGCTGCAATGAACCCAGAGTTCCTCGGTCTCATGTTGAACGGTGGAGGGGGTGCGGTCGCAGCCCCAACAGCACATCATCTTCCTCCACACCACCCTCACCACCATCCTCATCACCCGGCTTTGCAGTCACAGATAGCCCCAATGAGTCGGGAAGAATTCGGGAATTCTCTGAGAAAGGCTTTGTTCGCCGACGAGACTCAGGTTCGGCTCAAGTCGTACATGGATGAGAGTATAGTGTATTCTTCCGGCACTGTGGGAGCTTCCTCGACTACGTCATCTTCTCCTTCTTCAACATCCTCTGGCGGTCCAACTAACCTTTCCGCTTATCTCGGTTCAAATAATATCAATAATAATAATGGCTCCCCATCGACAAAACAGTTGGTTTTGAATGGAAAAAATGATATCACAGTTGGAATTGCTGGAAATTCACCTGGGCAAAGCATACCTCAACAACCACAGCAACAAAGCCCGAGGTCTGTGAATGGATTGACAATTACTGCCATTCCGAGTCCTAGCGATTGTAATGCTCCAGTTCCCCAACACGAGTCAAGTCCTTCATGCAACCCAGATTCTGGGAATGTGGCGGGGGCTTCTCCATTGAATGAAGATAACATCAGTGATGGGATCTACGGAAGCAGGCCGCGGAGCAATGATTCCTCTGGTGGAACAAGATGTGGTGGTGCTGAGCTCCTTCCTTATCTACAATCTGGAGGACATCATCATCACCATCTTCATCATCATCACCACAATCAACATTTGCATCACCCTCAACACATTCAGCACCATAGCCATCATCATCCCATGATGTATCATGCTCATCATCATTTGCATCATGCACATCAATCTGTGGCCAGTCCGCTTCCGGCTGGATATGATTCCGGAGTTGTTAATTTAATTCATAGTAATGCTGCAGCAGCTGCTTTGTCGCATGCGTAAGACATTTTAGTAAACCTCAGAGAATTTTACAGTCATTCCGAATACCTACGAAACTTTCTGAATCTCACCCTTTAGACTAGTTTCAAAATTAATTTGAGATTTTTTAAAGAATGTGCAATATGAATAGTCGACAGTTGATAATAACTTATATGACAGCCGCGAAAATTACTAAAAATTGTAACGTACATATCTGGTTGCTGATTCTCATTCGTGTTGTATTTAACCTCTTCATATATGAAGCTAGACTAGACTTCATGTCTCTTTGATTAACTTAGAGGCTTTTAAAACAATAACCCAATAGTCATGACACATCTTTTTCAACATAATTAAAAATTAATTTAATTTATTGCACACACATGGGCTTTATTCCATTTTCAAAAGTATACCGAGTGAACAACATTTTGCTTATAAGGAAATTGAACCTTTTGATCATGCATATATCATCTAGTGTATTTAATTTTAATTAAAGATTTAATGGCACNCCGAGTGAACAACATTTTGCTTATAAGGAAATTGAACCTTTTGATCATGCATATATCATCTAGTGTATTTAATTTTAATTAAAGATTTAATGGCACATAGGGAAAGAACAATAAATTATGAAATACATATTTTAAATAATATGCATTTGAAAATCAATCAACACATCAGAGATGATCCTGTTAGCCACACATTTAAGCACATAGTTATATGCATTTTATTTTTCGTCTATCTACATAGAGCAATGATACATTGATCAATGCTAGTTAAATCATTAAGCATGAATTAATTTATTGATTATGTATTAGTAAAAATATAATGTGAACACTTGTTGGGATTTCACGGATAATTTGACGCAGTTCAATGCTCACTCAATCATTGGGAAAAGTAAGCTTAGCTAAGTTGTTTTTAGTTATAGCAAGATACGTCATACCTACGCAGAAACAAATATAAATATTAGGTCTGTAATTTACTCCGAATAATAATTAGAATAACAAACTTAAATACTAAGTGAATGTAAAAAATAAAACGGAATACATTTTAATTTTTATTTAATTCAATAGCAGGAATTGTAAGTAAATGAATAAAACATTTTCCCCAAAAATCTATTCAAATTCTGAATTGGACAATGAAAAAATGGTTCGAAGCATTACTACCTACACACACGCATCATCTGAATATATTTTTAATTGTATGCATTTGTTTATTTTAGTTTAAAATTTGGCTTCAAATAATTTCATCTCTTTTGGAATGGATACGTGGAAATGTGGTGCATCATGCATCGAAGGTTAGATTATTTAGTTTGTCGTTTGTATTTACTTTGTCACTTACGAAAGAAAACCAGTGCCATAAAGTATTGTTCATGTTCAATTCACATTGTCCACACAACCTTGTCCAAATATTGGTAATATAATACACCTTACACCTACCTACGTGGTATTGGTATATCGGCATTAGTTCTGATTTGGAGATTAGAATAATTATTTTTTGTCTTAAGTATAGAAAATTACATAATATTTGAGACATTTAAGCTAAATTCTTGTTCCATGAAACAAATTACGTTCTACCTCATTCGACTACAGTCCCGATGCAGTGGCTTATGTATTTATGCATAGATTGCAGCTTAGGTATCTAAGTCTAATTTAAACTGCATATCTTTAAAACGCGGACAATCGAGCGACAACGCAACGACTGCATTTTTAAACACAATTGCTGAAGAGGAAGAGGCATCATCACTTGTTTCTTCTTTCCTTATCTACACACATTAATGTAATTGTTGAAAAAATTTGCAATACATATACGAGAATACATTGCTTGAACTAACACACTCAAATATACAATAATCTTATCAATATAGCACCTTACAGTACCGATACGGATTTCTTTAAACTAGGTAAGTTACTGAGCCGCTACATTTTAAAGATTTTTTATATAATAAAATGTTTCGGAAAAGTGGAAGACTTCAGTTATCTTTTAGCATCTTCATAATCTTTCTTTTCTAGAAATGTGCATTCGTCATGTCATTAGTCATAGTCATGCTCTGTTCCGTAAAAGTCATTTTTTCTTGTTTGTGTTCAGTAGACTTGCGTCAAAGATCTTATAATTAGACGTGTGAGGAGTCAAAATATTGTACAACCAAAGAAAGGAACCAAGAATACGAAAAAAATATAATTGGAAAGTAATAATGAAACTAGATAGTTATGTATTTATTTTGAAAACTGTAATAGGTCCTCACACGTTCCAATCGGAATACCTGCTCACTAAATCCAACAAAAATTAAAGAGTAAAATTTAAAACTCAGCCCAAAACATATCAGAACACTAATCTAAGTGATCCACTAATCCTATTCCATCGTATCATATTCTATTTTCTTCACACGGAAGTATCGATAACCTGCATATCCACCTATTGTTGCCAGAGTGACTGCAGCTAACAGCATCCCCACAGCGAACGGTACCGACTCATCTCTCCGACCGGCCTCTTCTGGACATTTAAACGCTAAAGAAAGGACAAACCACTCAATCATCTCTTTGTTTTTACCATTTATGGCCGTAAAATACAATTTCAGCTATGGCAAATGGCAAGTTGTTAACACTGACCAGCCTTAAGATGTAAGAATTTGTGGAAAATGTAAAAAAACTTACGACTTCCATATTCCCTATGGTTCATTGCCGCAAAAGGCTGTATCTGTACTCGGTTCAAGGTAATGGTCACTCGAGCCGCTTTTTTGTCATCAAAGAGTTTAATTGCTTTGGGTAAGTTGCATTCATACGATCTCCCAACGGGGGTTAAGTAGAGTGTCAATGGGTCATCAGAGCGGATCACTTGAACGGCTCCCGGAAGCGCTGTAAAAATTTTGGTACAAAATAAATGCAAACAATCATAATTATTTATTCACATTCATATTTATTAATAACATTAAATCATGAAAACCACCCCTTGTGCATACCATCATAATTATCATCATCATCATCAAACATCGTGAATTTAGCGTTGCAAAAAAGTTGTTCTCAAGTGAATTATGACGTCGCCTGTCGCGTGTGAGCTTTCAAAATGTCGTCGCCACATTCATGCCTACTCTTTAAAATGAGGAGCCAAACTCACAACGACCGATCCTACTCGAATCACCATTTTAAATCAAGAGGCGACAACATTTTAGTCACCCGAAAGCAAAACAAATCTTACATCAAACCAAACTGAAACACCTTCATAAAACACAGAGCCCAACACTATCTTGATAGGTTGTTCATAAGGAACGCTTCACTTTGACAGGTGAACATCAATTCATTACATTAAATGCCCTGTAATTAGCATGCTAATTGCGTCTCTGTTGCCTCTTAATCAAAAAGTTCCTTTAATTACCCCTTTCAAAGCTAAAAGCATCCTGATGATCATTATAATTTCATCGCAAAAAAATCTTGATGAATGATGATGATAATCGCAGCTCGCTCGCAGCATGGTCCACTCCAGTAAAAACTTAACCCGATCGAATAAAAATACTTTTTTCCCATCTTGTTTACACTCTTTTATTCTGGCTAAAATACACAATTTCTTAATAAACTTATTTTTTGCGAGAGGAATTCTTTTTTAGGCAAGCAAAAACAGACAAGGTTTTACTCTGATGACGACAAAGATCTTGATGATGAAAATGACTTGAGAAAAAAGAACTCCGCGCTATATACGTACGTATGCGCGTAGGCGGACTGGTTTCCTCTTTTTGTTTCATTGCGCAAAGAGCTTTTATTCAAATCAGTCATTGTGTGCCTATTTTACCAAAAATATTATGAGCAATTTCATTCTGATTCTCTGACATTGACTTTGAATTAAGAATCTGATCATGAGTACATACAACATCATGAGCATCATCTTTTTAAAATTCTGCGTATTCAAAACCGCGCGTAGATTATTTTGGATTGGTCATAGTCATCAGCTATTTGATCTTGAGAAGGCCATGCATCTCATCTTCCCATCCTCATGTAATAACAAGTACGCATGCATAATTTTATTATGATAATCATTATTAATAAGACTGCTGTTTTCATCTATGAATTGCCAGACAAAAAGTAAAACTTGTGTTTTTTGTTTTCCTTAAAAAGGAGCGATTTCGAGATTGCTAAGTACTTAATAAACGTAGTTTTCCGTACCTACCTAATTATTAGGGAAAAAATTAAGCTGGTGATAGGACTCATCTTGAGATGCAGACGGGAAATTTGCATGTCATTATTTTTGGGCAGAAGTGAATAAAGTTTGGATCGACAAGTGGACACCGCACTAGTATGTAATCGCTAAACATGCACCAACAACACCAAAAACGCAGGAGGTGGAGATGGCGTTAGAGAGACAACGAAAAATTTATGAGTCTGCCTTGATGTTTTGGAAAAAAATAAGTGTCTGCATTGAGGAGCTAAATAAACGTGAAGTTGAGACTGCTATTTTGCCAATGCTCTTCGAGCGTGAAAAGAGGCCAGGTAAATCAAACTGAAGGGATTCGTTTACTAGGCTCATGTATGCACGTTCAATTTCCTTCCTTCTCTACAACAATCAAATCGTAAATATGCTAGAAAATTGGATTAGCAAAAAGACTATTGTATTGCTTTATGGCAGTGAGCATGTCTCATTATTCTTGATTTCTTCTCTTCTGACTCGTTTTGAGCTGCTTGGCTTGTAATTTGAGTGGAATAGGGAAGTGAAAATTGTCAACGGGAAGGAAATTGGAGAGTGCATTGCATTGATTTGCATATCTCATTTCGTGTATGAAATGCCATAAAGGATTTTTTTGTCGTCATCAAGTCCGGTTTAGATTTATGGAATAGCCAATTATGTTACCTGTAGGGTCATTGTCGAACGCCTTATCCGATGTGTTATAGCTCAGCTCGATGTAGTCAATGTACCAGGCATCGCTTACTCGAGACTGTTGGTGTGTTGGTTAGAGACGGTGAAGAATGGACAGTTCCATAGGAGAAGTTAAAGGAGCGTGATGATGATAGGCAGTGTTGATGATGATGGTAGAAGTACATGAAAAAAGGCGAACAAAGAAATTATGCTTAACGTTGGCACAGGTTTAGTTAGTCACTGGGAGTTGGGCAATCACAGTTGCAGTTGAAATTACGGGACTACTTTGTTCAAGTTTATGTGACTTGCTATAAGTAAACTTGTGCCTGGGCAAAATGAGGTTGATTAAATGTGAATTTACAAAATATATATGGTACTAATTATTAGTTCATATATTGTATTAAAGGTTGTGCTGCATTGCGTGATCGTGGAAATAAAGGAAAATAAGCAATAATCGAAAGCAACAATGAAAAATAACGAAAAATTGATTGTTGGACGCATCCAATCGAACATTGTGGACAAAAGTGATACCTAAATTGTACTGCGTCTGCTACGTATTTTGAAAAACTTAATTACAAAGTCACACATTGTTTTCAAACCTTTTGAAAATGCCAAGATAATCGAAAAGAGTTCCACGATAGAATAATTTTTGAGTCTTCGCCTTTGCCACAATCACCGGAAGCTTCAGCATTTCTTGGTACGT
>JAHZNI010000739.1:0-10542 GCA_027744415.1 Seira ritae
ACCTGACAACATAGGAATTGATTTTGACGCTCAACCCGCCCACTGGTCTTACCCAAATGTAGGTTCTGAAGTACTGGATGAACAGGCAACTGAGATTCTCTTCCAGTCACTGGAACAGTTTGAGTTTGCGGATTGCTGCTTGGGAATTGGTTTTACAATGAAGAAATTACCGGACAATGCTGTTGGAAAACGACCATCAGGTAGACAATTTTGTTTTGCTAACAACACTGAAATTCATGAATTTCTCTTACGTCTATTGTAATTCATTTTCTCAGCGAAACAAAATGGTCCCAGTGGAATTTGTTCAGGAAGAACGGGAAGGATTGCAAATAATCTCATAATCATCTCAGCAAACAGCCAAAAAGGGAACTTCAGTGCGATTACCGAGACCCAATTAATCTATCTCATTGCCAATCAAATTGCTGGTGCCTTTGGGGCAAACCCAGATGGATCCGGGGACGATGTATGCGATCAGTTCATTGATGACAGCAAGAAGACAAGACATTACCTCATGTGGCCTGATGTCCTTCGAAACACTTCCTTGTCTGAGCAGCGTTTGAGTTCGTGCTCCAAAAATGATATCCAAAAGACCTTGTCCACTTGCAAATCCTCTTGCTTTGATATCGATAAGCATCCGTTCTGCGGAAATGGTACAAAGATATTTTAATAATTATAAACTTATATGAATACTTAATCAAATATTCCACGAATATATTTCCTGCAGGAATTGTCGAGGAAGGTGAAGAATGTGATTGTGGAAGCGAGCAAAGCTGCGAAATACAAACCTGCTGCTATTCCCGAATTGGGAAGCATCCCTGCCGCAAATCTGGAATCGGCTGTAAAGCTACCTCCGGTTCCTCGTCATCCTACACAAATGCGGTCAAATCCATCCTCCCCATGTCCGCCCTTTCACTTTTGCTCCGCTCTCTGTTGATGAACTGAACTTTGAAAGATTTTTGAATTAATCGAATACTGATGGACTGCCTTGTATTATCTTAACCTAATACACCTCTACAAATGAATAGAATTTCAATCATTAATCAAAACGAAATTGAACCTCCTGTTAAGTTTAAACCATGCGTAAATTGAGTACATGAAAAATATGAAAAAAAGAGTTTCGCTACTCATCTTTAAAATTGAACGTTCCGAAATGTTTTTGTGCGATTTAAATAAAACTCTTTAAATTCTATTTCTGTCACGACATCATGTCAATAGAATACTACTGTCAGTAGTCAATATTATCATTTTTTTCTCATATAAAAAATGCAGTTTGCATACATGTTACATATTGGGTTGCTTACAAAACTTGTGGATGAACAAAGGAAAGCAAAAATGGAACAATGGATGGCATATAACGAAACAAGACGAAATCACGAAATGTAGATCTTTGCTTGTTTGTGCATTGGATTTCAGCGAGTTAGTCGTAGTCACTCGTATGCTATTGCTCAGCAGTATCAGCTCAAGCAAATCAAAATAATGCTCTCTACTGTACTGTACAATGTACCTCTTTCATATAGATCATAATGCATACACTTAACGAGGCCAGTTGGGGCATTTTGAGATGGGAGCCAAAATAAGGAAAAAATGAAAGTAATCTTTGGTTGCATACTGTAACATAGATTGCAGTGCTCTTGTTCTGTTCTTTCTGTAATTAATTAATGGGTCGGTCGGTCGGTCGGTCGATGATGATGTGATCGTGATGTGATGGTAGAGCAGAGTCACAATCATCAGAATCAGAGTCAGAAATATCATGCATTTTTAAATGTTTAATGCACTGCAGTTTGTGATTTGTGCGACACATGAAAAAAAAGCATACATCCTCACGTGTTATGTTAATGACCAGTATTGCCCTGTGTTCATTTGAGCATAATAATTTACTGTTCACTGGTGATATAAATTAGGGAATCGAAGAAAAAAAACTTTTCAAAAGTTAGCCCACTCAGTTTCATTTTGATTTGGGCAAGGCTTTTCTGGTGCCACATGGTATTTTAAACTGGCCATAATTTAAGACATAAGAAAATGGTGGTCTGATATTATCTCTACGATTACGATCGCGATCGACATAATATTTAATAATTAATCTCTTTGATATTTATAAACCGACCTTGTAAGTTTTTAAAAAGATTGGATGTAACGTTATTTTTAAAAAGATTAATGTTATTATGCTGATCGAGTATATTGCATTTATTTCGCAGCTGAACTTGACGAATTGACGCCTTGTGTAGTGTACTTCGCATAAAAATTAGTGCTCCGAGTGCAATAATTAATTTTATTCAATCAAATTCACGAACGAAAAACATTTAAATCCTAACAGGTTAGTTAAGTTTTGTATCGACACTGCGACCTCGTAATGATCTTTCTACATTATTAAATTGACAGCGAATTAAAATTGTTCTCATTATTATTATTCCACTCCACGTCTAGATTGAGTCCATTCTTCCCCTTCCCTTTAGAATCTCTGGCACTTCATCTCAATCAACCTTTCTCGAGAGAGAATTAAAACTATTGACTCTGAAGGTAGAACTCCAGTGTTCAAAATGGAGGTTTTAATTTCAACTGATCAGAATGTGGAGAGCAAAACTAGCCTTAATTTATGGAATCCAATGACTGGAACAAAACTAGCAACCTTCCGTGGTCCTCCAGCAGCCCAGTCTTCCCTGGCCTTCATCAGAGACGAGGGATTTGCAATAGTTGAGCAGGGCAAACCATTTATCCATTTTTGGCAGTATGGAACTCCAACGCAGACCTCGCGAAGAATTTTATGTTCGGGAAAACCTGGTCCAATGTGTATTTCCCCGGATGGAAATTTTCTTGCTGTGGCAGTGGAGGAGAAAATTAGCATTTGGCAGGCGGCAACTGGACGAATAGTGACAGTGATTAATTCAGCTCACTACCGACCAGTGACAGCATTAAAGTTTAATGATGACGGGACATATCTGATTAGCGGTGCCCAAGATGGAATGGTGCTAGCGTGGCAGTTTCTAGTTCTTGTTGCTGGAGTATCTTCAGTTCCTTGCCATACTTGGAGTGACCATACGCTTGCTGTGACGGGGATACACGTTGGGACGGGTGGAAGGAAAGCTTCAATTTATACTGTGGGCCAAGATAGGAACTTGAAAATATATTCTTTGATTACCGGAGGTTTATTACTCTCGGTGGGATTCCCCCTGCCTTTGACTAGTGTAGTTGTGGACGCGGCGGAAACTTCTGTTTATGTTGGAGGAGTGGATGGGTCAATATACCAAATGAAATTGTCCTCTCCGGCCAGATCCATTGAACATCATGTCGCTACTGATTCAGCAACCGATTTCGTTTTTAGAAAGCATAATCAATGGTAAGTTTTAAGTTTGTTTTTAAATTACTAATTAATCCGATAATCTGCATCACATGTAATTGAATATCTAAATGTAAATACCAAATATTTAAAAATCTTTCTATTTTGTCATTCTTGCAGTATAACAGCGTTGGCTATTTCGGCAGACGGATATCATTTAGCTTCTGGAGATGAATCTGGGAATGTATTTGTATGGGACCTGTATAGTCGCCAAGCTGTAAAATCAATTGGTAGTTCGAAGACACGCATAACCAACCTAATATTTTGGCTTGGCAATCCTGATGGAACAAGATCTGGAAAGAAACCTACCGTCATATTCCCGGAGGTACCTAAACTGATTGACAGCATTGAAGATGAGCGCCTAGACAAAGAGAAGGTTGTTGCTGTCTGGAACAGATTCGACCAACCATCTTCAGAAATGGAGGCCATTCAGACTCAGCGAGGTGTCAAAAGGCCGTTAGGAGGGAATTTAGGCTCATGTGCGGAGATAAATGACCTCAAGATGAGACTGACAAAGTGCGAATTAGTGAACCAAAAACTTCACGAATTTTATGTTGATCAAGTTCTCAGCACAAACGTCACCAATAAAAAGAGAAAAACGTGAAGCAAATAATAGCATGAATATTGTTCTGATTAATTATTTAAACCACTGTGAAAGAATTCGTAAAGACGAGACTGCTGTAAAACGTTTAAGCTAAAAAAATGAGATAATGAAACGTAATGCTCATGACATTCGGTAAAATAGCAGTTCAGTTCAGAATCGGATTGATATGTTATGTATTTTACAATTTAAAGTACGTATGTATGAATTAGTTTAATTAGAAATTGCCATGTATTGACATCATTTATTATTTGCTATTCTCAACCCTCACTGCTTATATACCAAAATATTGAACTTATCAATACCTATTCTTACTGCCTTTACCATTTCTGCAATTTTTAAAAATACAATTTGCTACTTAATAAAAACCAATGCAGAGAAAAAGAAAAAAATAAACTAGGTTAGACTTGCTGTTGATAGTAAATTATTTCACGAGCGAGGTTCGCTTGAGTTCCTCCGTGCACGTCAACTCTTGATAACGGCGAACTTCAGTCAGATAGTCGGTGCTTTCACTCCTTGCATCATTCAACTGTTGGGGACCTTTTGGTTTCTTGATCACCCCTGTGGGCAACAGTTTACCTCCTCTTCGTTTTCCCACCTACAATACAACGCAATTCATTGAATTCACACCAATATATATGTATTATGCCACGTTAATTTTAATACTACGTTGGATCTGGACTGGACGAATACTATGGACCAGCCTGCATTCTGCATTGTTCACTAATTCACTTTTTACGTCGTTAAATCCAATACTAGATCAAAGGAATTTTTTTCGTACCACAATAGGATGTTTGCATTTAACGAAAGCTCCGGATTGTTTGGGTGAACTATCATCATTCATTTCAGAGTTGCTCCTAGGCTCTTTGATACCAAAAATGGAATCCTTCTCCGCATCAGGTGCTGTTGGTGAACTAGGGCCAAGGTTCAACTTTGGTGAGGCGGATGTTGCCATATATAATTTTTGTCGGGCACTATAGGTGCAGGCTTATACGAACAGTCATAATAATAAGACATATAGATTAAATTAACAGCCCGGGTCGTCAATTATCAAAAGAATAGTGAACGATGTAGTAATCCAATCAATCCAATACTAACCGACTGGCGAAAACAACGATGCCTTTAAACTTAACAAAGCCTGTAAATGCCAGTTCAGCTAAATCAAACCCCACAGTATTAATTACACTCAATATAAAGCGGTTCTTCGCAAAAATGAGAGAAATTGTTAAAAGTTATTTTTAAATTACGTTTTTCGTTTTATCCCACCCACGATGTAAAAATCGCAGAATAGAAATTGAACGACTTACGAATCACAGCTGCAATGTTTTTTTTACTTTCAGGCTTCAACTCAAAACGCCTTTACGTATTCATGCGAAAGCCAGAGGTAAAATTGAATTGAACCAAAAGCCGAAAACTGTCAGATAATTCCGGTGGAAAATTCGTCAGGTGTATCGAATTAGAAATGACATGTTCAATTTTTTTTAAAATTTTGCTTTCTCCCTGAATGCGTAACATTATATTGTTCCCATGACAGGAATTAGGAAAAACATTCTCAATTCGCAATCATGAAAGACGCTTTAATATGAAAAATAGTTCATGCATTCGTGCATATATTGAATCATCAAAATTCAGAGATCATTGGATGATAAAAATCCGCATAGCATTGATTTAAAAAAAAAGTTTGTGTCCATCGTGGTCGTCTAAATTATATTTGAATTACTACTACTACTACCACCAATACCAATAATGAAATCTGTTCAAGCAACATATAAATAAGATAAGATGATCATTGAGCATTTTAAGTTTTTATTAATTCGCTACAAATCCTCAGCTAATGTATGTTCTAATGTATTTCATATCTCATTTTCAAAAGATCAAAATGAGCAAATATTTTTCTGAGAGTGTTTCCATCTAAAATCAAACGTGCACGTATGTATTGAATCGCCATTTAAAAGTAAGAGCTAACAGACAGAATTTATGGTAATATTTTCTGGTCACTACATCGGCAAGCTGACTTGGATTTATTATTCCGCATTCCCACAGATTCCCTATCAACAGAAACGGCAACTAAATGTAGAATGTAGGCAGACGGACAATATTTTTATTCAATCAAAATTACACTTGAAGCTTTTAGATATCCCCTGCTTGACCGTGGGAAGACGACGCCGAGACAACAAGAATGAGACTCTTTGAAGGCCTTCTGTCTCAAATTATCCCATAACTTCTTTAAGGCATACAAGCAAAAGAAGGTATGAATATGCATCAGTTTGACTAACAAGCATTTATGTAGTTGCAATTTTTTTAAATATGAGAATGTCTTTGTCTCCACTCAACTGATTTCCTCCGTTGTCACCTCTTCATACTGCATCAGAAAACTCCTTGTTCACACTGATCCAAATTACATCATATCAAAATTACAAGAGGCCGTAATGTCTGCAATGTCAGATAATGTGCAAATTATACATTTGAGGAGTGTGCACCGTTAGGCTATTTTATTGCTGTTTCTCTTCTCATCAATGCTCTTTAGTAGAAATGTAATGTATGACAGTTTAATTTGGAAGTAGGAAACCTTGAGAGATGAGAAGGGGGATTGGAACAATTCCCATAAGCCTGAAATCTCCTCTTATTCCTTGAATTTTATGTGACTTCACTTCCCTTTTTAAGTTAATTTCTTCACAATTCTCATTTGCAAAAAATTAAAATTCATTCTTAGCTAAATATGTGATGATTAAAGTCACATTGTAGAAAAACAAGCTGACAATGCAGTAAATTTTTCCAAGAATGTACATATATTTTTGTATGTGCAGTTTTTGCTTCGTTAGAATTAACTTATCACAATCAATACTCGCAGGAATCGAATGGCGACATTGGTACACTTTGTGCAATGTCATTCAGTTTCCTCCATTCAGTTCATTTAAGGCACTCGGCTGATGTAAAGGATGAGTGCGATATATCATTTCATTAAACCAGAGTGATAATTAGCCTTGTGCGTTCCCCCTCCTCATCAAGAAACCATCATTGACAAAAAGTCACAATCCCATCATCAACCACTAATACACTTATCTTCAAGGAGTAGGATCAACGAACAAGTGTTAGCTCCATTATAGTTCGTTGTAACAAAAAAACGCTGTAACTTCAAAACTTCTCCATGAGCAGAAGTTGAATATAAGAAGTTGGCAACTATGAAGTCCAAGCCATTCCGTTTCTCCCCCACTTCCGCCGGAGTCAGAAACGAGCATATAAACTTGCAAGACAATAATAGCTATAAACATACAAATAATCGCCACAGTGGTGGTAGCAGTAATCAGTGTTGCATGATTGAGTTAAAAAATGATAATAAAAATTTAAATAGCAACACGTTCTCCCTGCCACGTGCCCGCATCCCTCCCTCGCCACCTCCATTTCCCTCCGATTCTAAGGGAAAACTCGAGAAATACCAACGCCAATGCCTTGAGCAAGTCATTGTTCACACCCACAAAGCCATCAGAGAAGATCGGAAGCCTCCGAAGAAGAGGAAATCAAACAAGATGCGAAATTGTTTAGTGATTACAGGAGTGGTTATCATTGCGTGCTTACTGAGTTTAGTTCTTTTCGTGGAATGTCGGAGTTTGAAAGGGAGTCATAAAAGCAATAGCAAGCATCATGATGATGATGCCGAAATATCTTTAGAGTCCAGGATACAAAGTGCAACATTAGAACCAGACGCAGAATCAAGTGAAGAATATCCAACGAAAATTGCGTCTACTACGGTTGCCACCAAGAATAGTTTATGGCCAACGTCTGTGTCGTCTCCAACAACGAGTAAAGCAGCAACCACAAAAAGGTCGATACCATCAACGACTACCGTAAAAAGCGGGAGGTTGACNAGTGAAGAATATCCAACGAAAATTGCGTCTACTACGGTTGCCACCAAGAATAGTTTATGGCCAACGTCTGTGTCGTCTCCAACAACGAGTAAAGCAGCAACCACAAAAAGGTCGATACCATCAACGACTACCGTAAAAAGCGGGAGGTTGACTCGCTCTCGGGTTTCCGTGATTTGTAGAGGTGGCTTTGCCGAGACCAAAGAGGATGATGATCTCCCGTCGACATCATCGTCCAGTCGTAGAGTGAATTTGCCGACGTTATTGCCTCGTGTCAGTGATGATGATTCCGAAGAGAGGGGAAAACGTCAAAAGTGGGATGATGAAGATGAGAGTTTTAGCAGCGAAGAAAGTAGACCCCAGCTTGTAACAGTTACCGGGTACAGTCATGTTACTGGAGGCAAACCTGAAACGAAATCTTTAAAAAAGTCTGGCTCGGCATCCGTGAAATATGATCCAACCACCACCACAACAAAGTCAACGGGTAAAAAGAAGCATGCTGTATTCGAAAGTAGTGAAGAGGATGACAGCAGTGAAGAATTTGTCATTACAACCTCCAGGCCAAAAAAATCGTCCAAGCATGGTCGTCACAGGCAGAGTAAATCTTCTAGTACAACCGAGCAACCTCCAGAAACCACTTCGAAGCATAAAAACCACGGTCAAAGCTCCGGCTCAAATTCCAAGTCTTCCACTCATAAAAAGGACACTCATCGAAGCAGCCGGAAGCATGAAGTGAAGAAGAGGGACAGTAGTGAAGAAGAGGAAGATTCAGAGGAAGTTGTTACTCTGCATGCGATACCATCCAAAGGTCAGGGCACTAGAAAAGCATCTAAGAAGTCTAGCAGGTCTCACGGAACCCCAGCAACTGATACCTCCAACAAGAAAGCAAGCAGCAAAAATGCAAAGGGGGACTCTGAAGAAGATGAATCTCTCTTTCCAACTTTCCGTCAAATCAAGATTGAAAGTGATGGAAAGAAGACCTCAAGAAAACAAATTCCTCCACAAGTTGTGACAGTGACTCCGGATCTTGAGTTGGAGTCTGCCGAAGCGGAGCCAATTTCGGTGTTGGAATCTAGAAGCAGCACAGTTACAGTTAGAACTTCAAAGTCATCTTCGTCGGTCAAGCAAGATGTGTCCTCATCGGAAGAGTTCAACATGGAAGAAATGCCAGCCCCTCAGGACAGCCATAGATTCACTAAAAGCAAAAAGTCAAGCAGAAACCAGTCCTCTACTCAAAGATCGAAAATGACCACGCCAAAATTACGAACGAGGGCTTACGATAGTTCGGAGGAGGATGATTAAATCCATGACTGAATGATTATAATCATAAACCGTACTGTGTTTCCTATCAAAATGTAATTCATTTTTAAAAATGCTGCCCGAACTACAAATGTCTCAATAAATGCTCAATGTCTAAAAATAAGCATAAGATATGTGATTATGTAATTCATACTCATAATATGTAATTAGTAGTTAATTTAATGGTTTTCCACCTCTCACGTCAGTTCATTCTAGAAAACAAGTTTCCAACATTTCATTTCTGAGAAACTGTTAGTAATTTTGCGTTTGCATTTTTCACAATCTCGATTAAAATCGAATAGGCATATAACAAAAATATTGCATACTTTGAAATAGGAAATCTTGGTTTTCCATTCATGTTAACTCTTGAAAAGTCCCGTTAAAATGCATTCTAATCAGGAGTATTGCATATTATAGAGAAGGAGTAGAAAAGATGTCGAACGTACTGCGTGCAACCACCCCGGAACGAGCATGATCATCTCCAAGAGATGCTGTTATAACTGTACACTGGAATTACAATATATTATGTACTCTGCAAATATTCTGTTCTCGATCTTAAGTAAGGCAACGATGTGATTATCAAGCGTAACGGTTCAACACTCAACATTGGCCATGCTATGACTATATGGCGTACTAACAGTGAATTTCACAGTTTCACTGAAAAAAAAAACAGAGTTTCGTAATCTGAACAGCCTCCTGCCAGAACTTCCCGGAGAACGTTTTGATGCTGAAACGTAAAAATAACATGAAAATGTTTCTTCATGAAACTTTTAACATGAAAATATGCAATAATAATTAAATTGAGATGGCTGATAGTCGTATTGTTCTAATAACAAAAAATGTCCTTCGCTGTGAGAGATATTTACCCATACCCATATTGAAGCTGAAACTCCGGTTTTCTAACGATGTGAGGTTAATATATTGGCGAAAAACCAAAACTATCATGGCACATTATCATTTTAGCTGTTTGACTGACAACTGGAGTTTCGCAAACAATTTTATTCACTTTTGTGGGTGAAATTTTGCAATATTCTTACTCTTCCAGTGCATTCCTGAACGAAGAAGCAAAAAATACGAAAAATTGTATAAAAATCATGAACAATATCAGTTTACGAGAGAGTTGCAAGGTTTAACGGTCAGGAATTCAATACGAGGATTTTAAACAGTGATATTTAATTCTGATCGCCAGAAAATAAAGCTGTCTCAATACTCCCCAGAGAAAATATGGGTAGTATTAAATTAGTATTTCAGATTTTTCTAATAACGACAGTTATTTGCTTGATTGAAGGCAGAAGCTATGGGAGGCGACACAGGGTTTTAGCCCAAACTGAGGACGAAAAAGATGTGCAACCAATCAGCACAACTTCCGAAAACATTGATTCGGAACAAACCAGTTCTCCAAAACCTGTTGCAACACCAACAGTGCCTACGGCTAATCGATTAAC